>JASANB010007521.1:0-90761 GCA_030248155.1 Sabatieria punctata | reverse complement strand
ATCATGGACGACTAAAAACGACTGGACACGAATCGACCCCAACGGCCGTTTCCACAGTAGGCCTACTTTCAAAGGGCCGTATCTTTGGAACCGTTCGACCTACAATCAATATAAATACATCTTTAGAATCGCCAACGCGTGAGGACTCCGATTCCGTGCTCAATTCGCTTCCATAGCGACCACATAAAAAGTTCATTTTTTTCCATGGCGCAAATTAGGATTACCAATCAACGTTGCGCAGATTAGAATGCAAATTCAACCAGAGCTCAAGCCCCTCTACAACTTTGGTCATGAAGCCCAAAACCCTCCGACGCATCCGTAAGAAGTTATTCGCAAAAAACTATAAATTCATTGAACTTAGAAAATGGCTGTAGTAACCCCCTACCCATGCACGCCCCTCCCTACTTATGCCTACCTTTGTGCTAGTTTGTTTCTTACTTATTGATATTTGCTTCCTAATTGCTTTAATTGCTACTAGTATCTGCTGAGTCGCGTCGTTAACACAGTGGTTAGCTTGATGCCTTGAGTGGCGGCGGCCCGTGCATCTCTAGCGGTTGTAGTGGGTTCGAAACCAGTCTGACTGCAATTAGATGACGCAAAGCCCAACCCAGGCCACCGAAAGCAGGTGCAGCGCCTTGCCTGGTCTGGTCAGTGTGTGCGTGTGTGAGTGCGTGTGCGGGTGTTAGCGTGCGCCAAGCTGTAGTTGATCTGTTGTTTGTTGTCCGCACCCCTACTCATGCCCCTACTACTCATGCCGGCTTAACTGACATTTAGGGGTCCCTCCACTATATATTTATTAATCACTTTCTTGCTTAGGCTTAGCCTTAGGCTCAGGCTTACGTAGGCTTAGGCTTACGTAGGCTTAGGCTTAGGCTCACGCTTAGGAGTCAACTGAATACGGTAGATAAAATTGAAATTTTTGTTAGGGACCCCTAAAAGTCAGTTTTGCCCTTATGCCTACCTATGTGCTAGTTTGTTTCTTACTGATCGATATTTGCTTCATAATTAGAGATGCAACATCAAAGATAAATACCGGATAGTAAAAGATCTGAAAAAAACCGGATTATTCGGTATTTTAACCGGATAATACGTAAAAAAATACCGGATAGTGTTCCGGATAATACCGGATTATGGTTGCATCTCTATTCATAATTGCTTTATTTGCTACTAGTATCTTGTAGACCGCTTATGTTTCTAGTACTGTTGGAAAGTCCGGGGTTAAAAAAATAGGTTCAGGTTCAAGTCAAGTCCAAAATTGAAATTTCAGGTTCAAGTCCAGGTTCAAGTCCATCATCTAAAAAACCTGGACAATAGGTTCAGGTTCAAGTCCACTGATAATTTCAAGAATTGTTGAAAATTTGCACTGCTCGCAACTTTTCTACGATACGATACGATACGATTTATTTGTCACCGAATGGGCAACGGGCCCACAAATCGCCAGAATTGACATGTTATGCGGCCCTAAAACTGACTAGATGCTCCCATAGATTCAGCAATACAGTACGTACCTGTTTCAGAGACAGTACGCCTAACCTACAAGTAAGCAGACCGTAAGCAAACAAATACAACACTAAGCAAATTAGGCTTCTACATTGGCCTTTCGAATTTTGAGGGTGCCATAGTCTATATAGAGTCCAGTCTCGCCGCTATCACGCCTTTGTCGCAACTGAGTTCGCAAATCGTATGCTTTTTTTGCTTGCCAGGGAGTCAAATCCACTCCAATGAAGACAGTCGAATGCTGCGGTTTCGCCATTAAAACCGAGCGTTTTCTGGACAAAATCGTCTTCTTAGTAGCAACGTCCCGCAACTGAACTATCACCTTTCGTCCTCCCTTTTCAGAACCCACAGTCGAAACATTAGCCACAGTGGCATAGTCAATTTCGAGATCAGAAAAAATGTCCTTAACCCGTTGAGCAACGTCTGCAGAGTCAGTCAGTTTGTTGACCAATCCATTGATGACAATGTTGTGGTCACGACGTTGTCGTTCGCGCAATTCGCGTTCCCAGTCACAAATTCGCACAAGCTCGGAATGTGCCTTGTCGTATGAGGCTGTCGGGTTAGGCACAGGTAGTCCATTTTTGGCCGTCTGAAGCACAGAGGCGTACGTCTTTTGACCAACGGCAGTCTTTGACAGCTGGTTTAAGTCAGAAGTGACTTTGGCCAGCTGTGTAGACATCGTCTCAATCTTCTCCAAAAGAGAGGCAAGCTCGGGTCGATCTACTTGAGCGACTGCACGCAGTGGTGCTTGGTCCCGTCTGACTTTCTTGTAGCAGTCAGCGCAACAAATAGCGAGAGTCATCTCGTTAAGGCCAATACCGAGAACAGTTCGGTTAATGACCCAGTCCCTGTAGCTAGCTGCAGTCCTGTCGCCGAGCAAATCCTTTCCAAAGCAAGCCTTGCAGATGAAGAGTCGTTGGCAGAAGGAGCAGAACAAAGAGGGATCAGTATCAGATTGGGGGCTGTTGCATTTCACTTGACAGTAGATACACTTCTCGTCGTCTAACATTTTGACAGAGAGAAGAAAACAGCCAGTCTAATGGGCAGTGTGTGTGTAGCAAAGAAATACGTACCCACGGCGTGGTCAGAGCCGGCCAAGCAAAGGCGGCCGCTCGCGAGCCAGCCAGCGCGCACACTCAAATAGCTATATAAGCCTGTCTACTAGTAATGAGAGACGAGAACCACATTTTAAGGGACAGTAGTTTCGTTTTCACGCATATACAGTTTGAAAAATAGGTGTAAAAACAAAAAACCATGAAAATGTTGTGCAATCCAACCGAAAATTTGACAAATTTTGCCTAAATTTTCACTCAAATTTTGAACCTATTGAGTGAGTCCAGTAAAACGAAACAGGTTCAAGTCCGGCTGAAATAAAATAGGTTCAGGTTCAGGTTCAAGTCCACAGATTTCAGGTTAAAAACCTATTATTAAGTCCAGGTTCAAGTCGGACTTGCCAACAGTAGTTTCTAGTGATGCAGAGGCGCAATGCCGTTTAAGTGCGCCGTGCCCGACTGCAGAACTGGCTACAGAGTTGAAGGGAAGCAGCCAGGTGTCAGTTTGCATGCCTTTCCAACGAGTCCGCGCATCCGAGCTAAGTGGCTGTCAGCAATTAGTCGAGATGCATGGGAACCCACTGCGAGCTCTAAAGTCTGTTCTCTTCACTTTACGTCCGATGACTTTAAACCCGAGAGCAGTGACAAAAACGTAACTCGGCAGTTGCGTCGTTCTGAAGGAGTACTGTCGAGGCGTTTTTTGAAGTCCGAGGCCGTGCCTAGCATTTTCAAGCAGTACCCACTGCATAAGCAACCCAAGCCTTCAACGAAGCGTAGTGGTGCTGCTACTTCCGATGTTCGAGTATCCGCTCTGCAAGCTGAACAAGAAGCAGAGATCGAAGCGTTCCTTGAAACGGACAGATTGCGTTCATTTGATGATATCGCTGCTGCACTGAAGTGAGTCTTTTGCCTAAGTTTGTTTATTTCTAAAGGGCACACATGTAATAGGGGGGTCTTGGGTCTGCCCCCCACCCGACTTAGGCCAGACCCCCCGCATGGGGACCCCTTGCCCCCGAGTGAATCTGAGCTGCCTCCCCTTGAAATTGATGGAGACTTCGAAAACATTGGCATGTTTCTGAATGAAATCAATCGTGGTGGCTTATTTGTCCCGAGTGCTGCCGCTTTTGGAATCTGTCTGAAGGCCTGGTTGGTGTTTTCTTGCATTCAAAGCGACCCTAGTCTCAAGAGAAAGTTTCTTCACTGCGATTTTCACCGGCCAGTGTTCGTTGAAACCGTCTTGTTGCTGTTAGAGGAGGATTCCCAGTTGATGACATTCTCGTGTCTGAGCTTTCCTGTCTGTGGCTAAATTCTTGTGGCTAAATTTTTCAACTGCATGTGCAAAAACCTGGTCAAGAAGCTTACTGTTTCTGGTGTGAAGCCCAGTGCGCAAGCCAAGATAACGAAGTTTGGACGTAGTCGCTGACTGTAAGGAAAAGATGCTTTTAAAATTCTGTAATTTTGATCATGCTTTCATGGTACAGTGTCTGAGCTATCATTTATGGTATTTCTGTGGTAATATAAAGTATGTTTCTTTAAAATATACTGGGTGTTGCTCGACAATTGCTTCGTTATTGAGACCCTGCGCTGTTGTATTGGCAGTCTGTTTCGAAATCACTCCAATTGGCGCACACATGGTGATTACTACAGCCATTTTCTAAGTTCAATGAATTTATAGTTTTTTGCGAATAACTTCTTACGGATGCGTCGGAGGGTTTTGGCCTTCATGACCAAAGTTGTAGAGGGGCTTGAGCTCTGGTTGAATTTGCATTCTAATCTGCGCAACGTTGCTTGGTAATCCTAATTTGCGCCATGGAAAAAAATGAACTTTTTATGTGGTCGCTATGGAAGCGAATTGAGCACGGAATCGGAGTCCTCACGCGTTGGCGATTCTAAAGATGTATTTATATTGATTGTAGGTCGAACGGTTCCAAAGATACGGCCCTTTGAAAGTAGGCCTACTGTGGAAACGGCCGTTGGGGTCGATTCGTGTCCAGTCGTTTTTAGTCGTCCATGGTTTGATTGACTAAGATAGGGAGATCAGTCGAATTTCAAATTTTGAACACAGACGACTGAATGTGGTATCAAACGACTGCTGACGATCTCCTGATTATTATTTTACACATCAAAATCTAATTACTGCATGCTATATCAAGTTCTACCCCAGATTATGCGTTTCGGCGCGTGGTCAAATCCGATAAACGGCCACAGTCGGAGTTGCGTCAATTAGTGTGAAATACCGTAATGCACTGTAAAACGTTCGCACCCAAATTGTAAATCTCTAACAAATATGACCACATCCGGTATCAAACAACTACAATTGACTTGTACATTATTGCTACATTATATTACATCCACAACCAATTACTGCATGCTATCTCAGATTACGCGCTCATCATATCGCCTTACTTCATCGATTATCGGCCGATTTCCCCCGCAACCCCCACTTACTAAAACAATCGTAGCATTCGAGTCCGCCGACAGATATGTCTCCCCACGGGGATTTGGGTAGGTATGACGATTAGCTATCGATTAAGCATAAACATAACAATATTCCTCCAAGCCCAAGGACGGTGGCCCCTTTTGAACGAAAATCATCACTATGAAAAAAATAGAAAAAAGAAGTTTTCTCAGTCATCTTTTGAAAGATAGCTATCAATTTTACTATGTGAGTAGGCCTACCTTAGATGCATATTTCGGCGCATTTACTTTCAGAGATCCTTGAACAACAAATTAAAAAAAATAAAAAGAATGAAAATGCGCGATTTCGACATCCCTAACTAAAACAATCGTAGCATTCGAGTCCGCCGACAGATATGTCTCCCCACGGGGATTTGGGTAGATATGACGATTAGCTATCGATTAAGCATAAACATGACAATAGTCGTCCAAGCCCAAGGACGGTGGCCCTCTTTAAACAAAAAAATGGCCAAAAATGTACACACTCAAAACACTAATCGGCGCAAGTAGTGATCTCCCTAACTAAGAAACTGAGGGACGGCTGAAAGAGGTAATATGGATTCGGACCCCCGGACCCCCACCGAATTCGGACCCCCAGCCTGGTACGGAAAAATGGTTCTTAAGATTCGGAACCCCACTTAGGCCGTAGTTTAAATTTCACGAAATTTTATTTGGAAAATTATATGTAGGGACCGGCAACGGCGGCCAATTTTGCGCCGCTCCGCGTGCCTAATTTTCTTCGCACGTTTTCACCACACTGGTGTCACGGGGATCAAAATCATGTTTTTTTAAAAAATGCGGCTAGAAAAGCCCGTTCTTTTTTTATGGTTTTTTGTTTTGATTATTTTAACATAACTATTCACCCAAATCACCTTGCTATACGCTAAGCTGCGGTTGTTTTCGGCTAAAATAAGCGGAAAAACAGCGTCAGTGTAAAAAAAAGTTTATGATCTCAAAAGGTGCGCCCGACGGTATTAAAGAGGCATTGATCATCTTTCGTTTGAGCCATCTTTTTTCGGCATCGATGCAGCCAAAGATCCCGGAAATCAGATTGAAATTTTACATGGTTAAGCATAGGCAGAATCGGTATTTTTTCAGAAAACGAAAGTTTGCTCTTAAACAAAGAACAAATAAAAAAGGTGCGCCCGCTTAAATTTTAGTTTAGGTGTTGCTCTTACTAAAATCACTCAGATTTGGCGTCCTAGGTTCGTAAAAGATCCCGGAAATTGGGTTAAATTTGATGAGGTCGTTAAAATTAGAGGGTATCGAATACAAACGTATTGGGGATCCTGAGCAGCCCAAAGCCAATGGTTTATATTTTGCTTCTTGACAATCCTTTAGTAGTTTTGCGTCACTGCTAATCAATATAAGGTGAATCCTGCTCAGGCTTAACGTGTGTAATCAATAAATATGGTACAAAAGCGGAAAAACCTGTAATCGCTTATTCGAGTTAACTTCATATAATTCGTTTTCATTTATATGTCAGTGGAATTCCTTCAAATTTTCAGCGTTTATTCATAAGTGTTAAAGATATTTTTTGCCCAAATTTGAGCTGCATATTCCAACGCAAACAGGCACAGAAGGTAATCCAGTAACGAACGAAAGTCGGATAGGGTTAGGTATAGCTGGGGGGGAATCAGGGAAGGTCAGAAATGGACTAGATATTAATTAATTAACTTTCTTATGACTATACAACTCCGGAACGTGCGCTATACATCAGTACCCCTAGGGGTATTTTTACATTTGGAAAACAAGCCCTCAGGAGCGTGTCCTGTACTGATGCATACCCCTAGGGCATACATGTACTAGGGGGGTTTGGGGGGTTACCCCCCCTGCTGGAAAGGCCAAACCCCCCCTCACCCCCCCCACCCCCCCCCCCCCGAGACAGGTTAAGGGACCCCCCCCCCCCGACCAAAAAATACAAGTGGTGGTAGTGGCTCCAGTATTAACAAACTGGGTCAGAAATCACTAATTTTTAGCCTAAAATTCACTTGAAAAGCCTTTGGAAACGGAATTTGGCGTTTCCACTGCTGATATTTAAGAAAAATCGGTGTTTTTGGAAGCTCTTTTTGTCATTTTTTGCTTGTTTTTAGCTTTAAAACGCTATTTGGCAGCTTAAAATAGCGATTTTTAGCGTCCTTACTGAAAAAAAACGTGCTAAAAACGCATTTCTAGGCGTTTCGGAGCTTTTTGAAATTTGGGACCCCCCACCTGGGCGAAACCCCCCCCTCGACCCCCCACCTGAGGAAAACCCCCCTACCCCCCTCCCCCCAGGTCGGCCCGGAGCTGTTACATGTATGCCCTAGGGCATACCTGGGCCGGGGGGGTAAGGGGGGTAAACCCCCCGGCCGGCCATACCCCTCCCTCCCCCACCCACCCCCCTCCCGGAGGGAGGAAATTTTCGCTTAAGGCAAAATAGGCATTTTTTGGCCTTTTTTCGGGGGGACCCCCCACCCGAGGTTTCCAACGCCCCTACCCCCCTCCGGATTTTTCCGGCCCATGTATGCCTAGGGGTATTTTTATATTTGGAAAACAAGCCCTCAGGAGCGTGCCCTGTACTGATGCGTGTCTAGGGTATTTTCATATTTGGAAAACAGGCGCTCTGGGAGCGTGCCCAATACCGATGCGTCCCCTAGGGGTATTTATATGTTTTTAAAACAGGCCCTCCAGAGCGTGCCTATACTGATGCGTCCCTCCAGGGGTATTTTTATATTTGGAAAACAGGCATACATGGGCCGGAAAAATCCGGAGGGGGTATGGGGGGTCCAAAAAAGGTCAAAAAACGCCTATTTTGCCCTAAATAAGCGAAAATTTTCTCCGTCTGGGAGGGGGTTGTGGAGGGGGTATGGCCGGCCGAGGGGGGTATTGGCCGGCGAGGGGTATATCCCCACACCCCCGGCCCATGTATGAAAACAGGCCATCCGGAGCGTGCCTATACTGATGCGCCTCTAGGGGTACTATATTTGGCAAAACAGGCCCCCGGGGCTTGCCCTATGTTGATGTAGTGATCATTAGACTCGCCAGGCGAAGGGCTTTCAAATGATATACAACACGACCATTTTGGGCGATTTTGAAATGTTTCCAAAAATAATCGATAATCGATATTTATCGATAAATCATGTTAATTTATAATTAATTATGATTAAAAACATTAATTTTTGTTTGGGATCGGTTCCTGATTCCCCCGCGCTACACCTGATCCGGAATTTCTCACCAAAGTACAAATCGAAGGAAGTAGGGGGGGGCCAATCCGGGGGGTCTGGAATATTTCGGGTGGGGGCCAGACCACCTGTTACATGTATTGTAGCAGCTCATCCTTGTCTGAAACTGTAAGTGTAGTGTCTGAAACTGTAAAAGAATTGTGCCAGAAACATCGGAGAGGGAGAGTGGAAAAGATCGTTTTGATGGGGGGTGCTCCCCTATCGGGGGGTTGGCCCAAGTCGGTGGGAGGGGAGCAGAACGCCAGCCCCGCTGTTACATATACAAATGTACCTGGAAAACACAGGAATACCAGTTCACACTCTACTATTCAGTTCTAGTTCGAGCTACCAAGGTGTTTGTTCGGTATATAAAGGTGGTAGACGCAGTCCTACAGTCTTGGTATATAAAAAATGTAAAAGAAAATCGCATTGCGATTAGAATGACACCGGTCCCATCAAAATCAGCGCAGGGGTTTATGAGTGACAGTCTGATAAATTACATCGGTCATCGGTATGCACGAAGCGGTCAACTTTCTAGGAAGAAAAGGTGGCACGCTGGGTGACGCAGTTAAACGGTCATAACTCGCTTATTATCCAACCAATTCCGTTCCGGTTTGTTTTGTTAGACTGCATAAAGTGTGCTCTTTTCAATTCTGAAGCCCAATTTCGCCTAGGAGCATTTTGAATTTTCGCGTGCCGGTCCCTATTATATGGGGCACATTTGGACACCTCGGTACGCGGACCATTCCCCCCATCCACCGAGCACCCTAACTTTAGGCCTCAGTTTCAAGCTGCAATTCAAGTTTCTTCCGGTACCAATGTTCACTTTATTTCTTCTATTTTAGTGTATGATCTCTGCTGTTCTTCCGGTACCAATTTTCACTTTATTTCTCCTATTTTAGTGTATGATCTGTGCTAGTGCGTCTGGTCGCAAATTCTCTCTGGTAGATTGGAGTACTGACGCAACTCTGTTCGGGCACTTTACACGATATTGCCGTATGGTGTGTGATTACATATTTCCTTGTGTAGCGTAAGTACGATAAATCTTTTTAAATACTTCGTTATTATTGGTCTACCTACATGCGCGCGTACTATTGTTTCTAAGTAAATTAATTTGAAATATAATTGAATTATAATTTACTTGTATTAGTAAATTTCTAAAAAAATTAATTGAAATTTTACTTATAATTTACTTAAGGCAAAAATTCACTTTTAATATAATTCAAACTATAATTTACTTGTATTAGTAAATTTCTAAAAAGTATAATTAAGATTACAATTATAATTTACTTAGCAACAGTAGCGCGTACGAATATACTACTGTACTGTGGAACCAATGTGATGCTCCTTTCGAGCGAAAGAGATACAATGTAGTCTCGGTTACTGTGTTCAACAACGGCATTTCAATTCCCCCAATACTATCAGGGTTCGGATTCGGTCAGGGGATTTAAAATTTGTCATGGGATTTTGAGACTTATCAGCGGAAATTGCGGTGCGTCACTACATAAAAACATGCATTCAGTAGGTTGTAGAAGCAGCAATGAAAGCGCATGTAATTCAGACCATATCAGTGCGTTTTAGAAGGGTAATTTTTCAAAAATTTTCTCGCCCTGGTTGGACGGCCCAACCAACCTCTTCAAACTACTAAACCTGTTAGTTTTGTGGTCAGAATGCCTTTCTTACGCGTTTTTGAAGGTTGATTTTTTAGAAAATTTTAGCCCTGGTTGGGCGGCCGAACCAAACCTCTTCAAACTACTAAAACTGTTAGTTGTGTGCTCAGACAGCCTTTCAAACGCAATTTTCAAAATTTCCTCGCATCTGGTTGGGCAGGCAAAATCGGGGGCATGTCAGGGGATTTTGGATCAACAGATTGCCACGACCCTGACTATGATGAGTTTTAGATTCAAAATTACAGTAGTAGCTCCTTCGCTAGTAAAGATTTCTAGCACAATTTTTATTCAGATTTGATGTACTTTCAGTGGAGCTCAGCGACAGTGTGAAGAAGTGAGTTTTTTGCTCTCCTACCTGCCGTATGGCATTTTTCATTATATTTAAATTATTTTTATCTGAGAAATACTTTGTTGGACTCAATTTTTTGTGCAGTTTATTTGTTCACTGTAATGCTCGATGTTGACCTTCCGCTTTAACTGTTACGCAGCTTTTTTTACTCACCACCAAGTCAAGCATTTTTGACAATCGTTTAGCCGATGCTTAATATATTTCTATGACGTGCAGTTTGCTGGGAAATACGTTACGCAAAGTCATTACACAATGATTATATGAACGAATTTACCGCATTACAGTAATTTATAAAATCAGAGCTTAAAGAAACCGATTGCCGGCTCAATCCCACCTGGCAAGGCAAACTGCCATATTAAATTTTACCCTAAAGGATGATCCTAACTCTGAACCTGCACCCAGCTAAGCCTGAACCTAAGCATCAGCTTGAAACTGAGCCCTAAAGTTAGGGTGGTCGGCGGATGGGGGGAATGGTCCGCGTACCGACGTGTCCGTCCAAATGTGCCCCGAAATTTGCAAATAAAATTTCGGGAAATTTAAACTACGGTCCCGGGGTGGGGTTCCGAATCCACAAACCGTGGGGGTCCGAATTCGGTGGGGGTCCGGGGGTCCGAATCCATATTACCCTGAAAGAAAAATATGCTAGAGCAAGGAGGGAAAGGCCCCCTGTATTGCTAAAATGGAAACTTTTGGAAACTCGGCGGTTGCGGGTTTCCAAAGTACGGAACAATGAATATTTTCGGTTCTGTCGTTGGAAATGCACTAGTACAACACTGCTAAGTCCCTCAGAATGCTGTTCACTGCTTCTAAGTAGCTCTACCAGTATTTAAACATCGAGTAAACGTTTACTTTGGTGATTCTGAACCTTCGTTTTAGTTCTGTTCTATGCAAATTTTTGCTTGGATCGGCGCAAGTATTATAGTTAGTTTGGCGTTTCACAAACGCAGCCTAACTCCAGCGAGCCTTGTTGTCAATTCCTCGTTCTGTGTTGCTTTGCCTTTCGCGCTCGTAATTTCTTGTACAATGCCGGTAAGCTGGAATAACCCAGATATCAAGAATTTGTTACGTTCTTACATCAGAGGAAAGTTTGAGGAAAATCAGAGTGACGTAGCAAAGAAGATCGTTGAAGCCGCAGGCACAAAGCCGCCGCCTAAAGGCACCATAAGCAAACATTTGACCAAGCCCAGTCAGAAACGTTAAAGATAATGGCAGCAATTCTGAATTGCCCCCTTCCGGTTTTGAAGAGTCGGATTAGCGTTTTTCTCACATTCGTACTTTGCTAATAAGCTACTGAAGTTTATTGTTTGCAGTATCTCAACCAATATTAATATTAACAGCTTTGTTGTTGTTTTCTTTGTTTTTTTTGACGTGATTGTTATACTTGCACGAAAAATCGATAATCGATATCGATTTCTACAGTGATCGTAGCCAATTGTAAATGTGACAGTTGAAATCAGCGTGCCAGGAAACCCTAGTAGGATGTCTCTCGCAATGACAATCCGCCGACCCACCACTTTTCATGTCAGATTGGTGGTTGTTTGACTTGAGCTAAATTAACAAAAAATCGCTTGATAATCGTGTTATTTGTCGTTTCCAGCATCCTCAAGCACTTCAATAAACGCAATCCTGGTGCGGCCGTAGTTTAAACTCACCACCGCATTTATTATTCCCGCAGCAATACAGGTCCCCCGTCCCGAGCAAGGATATCCTTGGCTAGAGGGTCCGCCGATTCCCGGCCCATTCCCCCCACCCGGCACGGCAGTAGGAAGAAAACCCCCCAGTCGGGGGCGGGGCTAGAGGGATTACTGTAGTCGATTTCAATTTTTGGCTGGTGTGAACGTGAAGTTGGTTTTGCCAAAATCTCATTGTTTTTAGTGCGATGAAGCTGGTAGAATGCCGGAAAGTGCTCAGTCGTCCGAATTAGTGGAAGTTAGTCACCCAAATATTAGTTGTTGATCAGAAAATCTGGTTGTTTTGCGTCGTCGAAGCGTGTGAGCGATTATGGCGGAATAGTAACAAGAATTTTCGAGCGAATGGCCTACCTAGCTGATAGAACGGCTCCAGCAAGACGTTTTAACTGAAGTAAACTCACTCGCACCTGCCTTGGATGAGGAAGGCGGACAAAATCGTGTTTGGCGTAACAATTTTCAGGTTAGTTAATCTTTTTTATGTTTTAAATGACTTATACTATAGGCTTCAGTGTCTCGCTCGTCAGTTCGTAAGGAAGGGATGACATCGTTAATAGGAAGATCTTTATGTTAGGACTAGTGTGTGTGTTTGTTTATTAAGTAGCGACCGACCGTTAGTACCACGAATGGCGCTGATTTTGTCAACAGTAGACCTCAGTCCGTGGTATTTGCGCATATATATCCTGTAAGAATCGGCCGCATGGTGGAGATTTTTTTAGAACGTTCTTCCTGAGCCTAAGACTAAAAAGTCGGGTAGTCAGCCGGTAGGGTGAATTGGCCTCCTCTGTTTACCGCAACGCCCAACGGGTTCATGCAGAATATTTACGTGCTGATGTCCGCGGCCGGAGAACGAAGTGCTAAGTTTATTCAAAGAAGCCAGCCTGGATGGAGAACACAAACGACGACAATTCTTTTACTATACCGTCTATACATGTACCAGGTCATCCGCCGAAGGGGTCGGGAGTCTGGCGCCGGCCGGGGGTTTGAGCCCAAATTTTTGGAGAGGGGTTGGGCACTAAAAAGAGCTCAAAAATCGAAAAAATCGCAATTTTTGGCTAAAAAATCGCTAATTTGGGCTGAAATACAGCTAAAAAGTGCTGTTTTGCAGGCGATTTTGGCAATTCTTGTTTCTGAAATTGTAAAAAATCGCAAAAATGTGCTCAAAAAATTACTTGCCAGAAAAATCGGAGGGGGGGTCGGAAAAATCGTCAGAAGGGGTCCTATCCGGGGGGGGGTCTGGCCTATGTTGGGTGGGGGCACACCCCTGTTACATGTATGATACCGGGGTGGGACGGCGGACCAAAAAAGTAGTTCGTTTTGTTGCCGTAATGGGTTATTGGCTGTAGGATGTGCGTGCGACGATCGGTCCATACCGTGTGCACTGAGTGATGGTTGTCTTAGGTGTATATTGTTTTTCTCGCTTTAACTTAGTGTACGCAGATGCAGTTTCTTTAGGCACCTCTGCAACGGCAGCGTCCTAAAGCGCGAAAGCAGTAGCAGAATGTCCACTGAACCGGACATAGCGGCTGCTTTAAAAGCTCGGCGATTGTGACAGAGAACTTGCCTTGCGACGGCTAATTCAGAGTTGACGCCATTGCCGGCCCTAACTGCCATCTCCACAGACAATTGACTTTCCTCTGTCTACGATGACGGAGAACAGATGCTGGCAGGCAGTGATGAGTAAAAATGTAAGGTACGACATTTTGATTTAACCGTCTTAACCCACCCGTTACACTCTAAACAATTTTGTGTTCATCTGAGTGAATAAAATTAGGACTTGTTGTTCATCATTCCATTGTTAGGATCAAGTTAGGTTAAAAGTTGCTCAGAATAAAAAATGCAAGTTACTAGAGGTGTTCACGAGCCTAAAAAATCTCGGCTCGGCTCAATTTGGGTCAGCTCACTCGTTCAGCCCGTTTATGCGTACCTGCAAGCTCGCTCGGTACTGGTACCATATAATATCGATCCCTGGCTGCAATTATTAAACACTATCCATGCTTAGCGATCGACCGGAATTCCGGTTCGGAACTGGGGTAATTCCGGTCCGGTTCCAGTCGGAATTTTGGTTCCGGTCGATCGCTACCCGTGAGTTGACTGAAAACGTGATCAATTATATTTATTCTCGGTTTAGTCTCCGGATTAGTTGGTTGCTGAACTGAACTGAAGATGAAGATGCGCTTCGCTTCCAGCCTGTCAAGTTAAACTGAAAACGCCTTCGTTCAGACGATACTCTCACGGTTCTCTCGTGGAAGTCTCTGCGAAACTGCACTTGAGATCTTGATTACGCATTTGTTACCAGTGGTTAGAAGATCTGTCTGTCAGTGTGCACCATACTTTTTCTTTGGTAAAATAAGTACGTACGTAAGGCCGTACGTACAACACCAGAAGTAAATCATTGTCGAAGTTTTTGTTCTGACAGCGTATCTTTGTCTGTCGATGAGTGATGCCATTGTGTCGTGCCAGTGCTGGGAGCTGCCTGTTTAGTAAGATAGAACTCGCATTGGATGGATGGATGGATTGTACTGGCATGGTTGTAGTGTTAGGCCTCGCCACACGGCGAGTCGATCACGCTCACTCATCCTGTCATTCCTTCGATTTAGTAGTAGCTAGAGGCCTGCACGGGCCGGGCCTGGTCGCCATACAGAGGATTTCAGGCGGGCCGAGCCACAAAAATTGCATTTTCATAAGGCCCGGGCCGCAAAAATTGGGTTTGCGGACAGGCCGGGCCGTCAAAAAGGCGGCCCGTGCAGGTCTCTAGTAGTAGCCGGCACACATGCTCGGTGTCGTGTCAGTCTGGACGGGTCTCAATGGTAGCTGTCCCCGTTTCCGTTTGTACGAAGACGTGTGGTTGCTATTGTAGTTTTAAGTGCAAGGGCAGATTCCGTTCCTATTCTTTGGGTAAAGGCGAAGACGAATTCGGGTCCTACATACTGTCTTTTGTAACAGAGCCTACTTTCTCAGAAAATTTATTCAACTGTACGTAGAAAGGTAAAAAGTTACGAAGCTCAATGCAGACTTTGACGATCACGCAAATGCTAGCTCATGGTCAATCAATCAATCAATGCTTATGCCGTCTGCTCTACACCGTCACTCTGCTCATGGTAGGTAATCTCCCCCAATTTGACGACTTTTCCTTTTTATTGATCGGACATAGATGAAATCGTCGAATTTTCAGAGTGTGGTTAGGGAGGCTTCTTTTTCGGTATCTTATGAATGCCGTGGCTTTCACGATTCTCTGCCACCAACAGCATAGCGTTTTCTGCAATTCCTAACATTTTGCGCCTACGTTTTTCCACATGAATATAAATTCAGCTAAATTCTATAAGTAATTATTCGTTGGCAATGATTCAAATACAACTGCTAAACACTTCTAATTTATAGCGGTAGTTGCGCAAAAATATGTTCTGTTTTCGTTGCAATTGCATGTGCTGATAAATGCGTTTGCTATTTTTGAACTTCCCGCGCCACTTTACTACACACCGCGCGGCGCTACAGTAACCCTAACGGCGGCCATCTTGTTGGGGGGTTTTTTTCCTATAATCCCCGGCACAGCCGCGGCGGCTTACTGTAATATTGCTGCATGTGAAACAACACAAAGCGCGCCAAGTTTAAACGACTTCACAGAGAAGTGGTAGTAAAAGCACTAAAACAGAACAGCTTAAATCTCAAAGTAGTTGCAATTTTTATAAATACCGATACCCGGTATGCCAATTACTTTTGGAATACCTGCCTACAAGTGCAAACATCCCTCCCCTTTGCAGTTAGGTGCAACGACAGCTCCAGTTCGGTTCCCATTTACCTACGTAGTTACCGTCACCGACTTTTAGAGGCCTGGGTTGGGTCTGGGCTTGACAATTTTCCAAATATAAAAGTGTCAATTTCTGCAATTGACGTGCAGTAGTAGGT
Organism: Sabatieria punctata; assembly: GCA_030248155.1. Classification (NCBI taxonomy): domain Eukaryota; kingdom Metazoa; phylum Nematoda; class Chromadorea; order Araeolaimida; family Comesomatidae; genus Sabatieria; species Sabatieria punctata. The sequence goes on along the minus strand of JASANB010007521.1, from coordinate 74,942 downwards.
TTTTACTAAAACTTGTGTTTGTATTGGCGCCTACCGTAGTTGTTGTTACAATTCTTGTTAAGTTACGGTTTGCTCAGATATTTACGCATTTGTTCGGAATGATTCGAAAAGTCAGTGAGTGTGGATAAAGTTGAGCGGCGAGAAGGTGGTGAGATTGGGCTAGCTGGCCGGTCTGTCAAGGTTTGGCGTACGCGCTACGTCTCCAGGTATCTAGCCGTTGAGTTGGTAGTTATATCCTTTTGTTTCCGCTGGTAACGAGGATTCAAAAATTGGTGCCCAAGGAATCTGACATTCGAGTGACGATGGCGCCGTATCGCAACAGAACTGACGACCGAGCCGCACCCAAGCCACGCAACCAGAACTACATCAAAAAGTAGCTTTACTCCATTATCTCCTTTGGGCGGTGGGAAGTGTGCGACCCCCCGGCTCAAAGTATAATTGTTGAAATTGCGTAAAAATGGATAGACTCGAAAAGTACACAAAACCAATAGAAACTAGACAATCACGCGAAGATAGGCGAAAGTACTTACTCGAGCAGTGCACAGAGTTGCCGAAAACAGTAGCTAGTCTACTAAACGAGCTGAGAGACGTCCAGTACAAGTTAGCTAATGAATCGAACGCCGCCGGTTGTGTCGATTTTCAAAGCAGGTGCAAAGCGCTAGAAAATAAATTCCAAGATGCGAAAGGAGAACTAGATCGTTTGCGAGCTGATATTCCTCCATTGTTGCCTGAAGGGGAGGCGGAGTGAGACGCGTTTTTGACCTCTTCTCAGACACTAGCACAGCAGCTAGAGGAGGGAATTAAACAGTTCGAAACCGTGAAAGCTCGATTTGTGACTAGTCCACCTCCCTCTGATAGTCAGCCTACAGAGGGCAGCGGAAAAAATCGATTTGTCGCCAATCCACCATCCTCCAGTAGCAATCCTACACAGGAGGAGGAGAGTGGTGGCTCGAGTGTTGATTTTGATCTGCCCGGGACAGATACCAGCCTCCTCAAGGTCGTTGCGCTTCTCCAACAACAGATTTTGCGGGCAGATGAGCGCTTTAGCCGACAACAACAGGAGGCAGAGAATCGCTTCCAGAAACAATTAGAGTTAATGGAACGACGTCATGCTGATCAGGTCAGATCTTCTGAAGAACGTTTCAACTGGGCTGTCAGCCATTTCGATAGTATAAATCAGCGGCAGAGCAAGCTGCACTGCGAGCAGATTGACGAGTTTAGGCGGCAGGTTGAGCAATTGGAAAACCGTCCAGTAGCTACAACATCCTCAAGTGGTGAACCACTGACAGTTCTTCGAGCTGAAACGCCTCTAGGAGTAAAGTTGCCTCAGCTTGAGCTTCGACCCTTCGATGGAGACATTTTTGAGTGGAAAACGTTTTGGGCAGGGTTCCAACAAGCAATCCACGATAACCAGGTTCTTCGTGGTAGTCAAAAGTTTTCATACTTGCGATTGCTCCTAAAGGGTACAGCCTTGAAAATTGTTGATGGATTTCCAGTCACTGATGAGTATTATGTGCAAGCGATCGAACTACTTGAGAACTACTATGGCAAAGAGACTGATCTTATTTCGGCACATTACACTGCCCTAAAGCAGCTGAAGTCGGCATCTGATAGCTTTGATGGCATTGAATCATTTCACATGCAAATCGAGAAACATGTACATGCGCTCAAGGAGCTAAAACAGATTGACAGCGGCAGTAAAGAATGTCTTCTAGCCGATACCTTGATTGAGAAACTACCAGCGCGACTTCTCAAAGACATTGCGCATAAGCTCGATTTGGGTCCAAGCCGTTTGCAAGTTCTTCGCGAATTTCTCTCTCAAGAAGTTCAGACGGCCAGAGTGATCCAACAGTTTTGTGCAAATTCAGAGAAGAGCTCGATTGGAGCAAAGGGCACATCAGGGTGGGCAGTGACTACCAATAAGCCTACCAGTTTGTTGCCGACAACTCACTCGCTTTTCGCTAAGGCCTCCAGTGGGCAAGGTACAGTTCCGAACTGCATATTTTGCAAACAGCAACACTACCCAGATCAGTGTTCAGTTTATCCTGATTTGAAGTCCAGACACGACGTTGCAAAACAACGGAAGCTGTGCTATAAATGCCTCAAGGCCGACCATGCGATTAGAGATTGCTCCCTGGGCAAACGCAAATGTTACCATTGTCAGGGTGGCAGTCATCACCGGTCCTTGTGTCCAACCAAGTTTGGTCCAAAAGCCACTGAGACTAAGCCGAAAACTAGTTGGCCCAAAAAACAGCCAGATGGTGCACGAACGCTAGTGGTAACTAACAGTTCTATGGCAGCGGCAAACACAGAAAGTCAAAGCCAGACTCCTATAAAACCAGTACTGACCGTAAGAGACAGCCAGCACTCAGTGTTTTTGCTTACGGCACAGGCTGAGCTGAGCAATCGTGTCAATGGCAGGAGCACTGTCGTTCGCATTCTACTCGACTCTGGAAGTCAAAAATCATTTATTCGTACAACGGTTAGTGATCGACTGCAGCTAGCAGCGCAAGGAAAGGATGAATTCATGCTAGCTGGGTTTGCCGAGAAGCCTAAATTGTACAAGTCAGTTAGGGTTAGCTTTCACCTCAACTGTCTGGATGGAGAGCAGTTGGAGATATTTGCGACAGTATGCGACACTATCACTCACCCGCTCTTGCGTCATAAATTTGATCCATCCGTGATGGCTAAGCTTTGTCATTACCGATTAGCCGACCCACCCGACAGTGTTGACAGACCAACAGAAATCGACGTTCTGATAGGAGGAGACTACTTCTTCCGAATTGTAGAGATGAAACCTCTTGTGTTTCTGACTCCTGATGTCTATCTCGTCAGCTCAAGGCTCGGGTTTATGCCTGCAGGCCAGTTCGAAGTCCCTAGTTGCAGAGCACCGATGCAAGTCACAGTAGCAACAGTCAACTCGTGTGTGGTAGACACAGTAGAGAGTTCAATCGAACGGCTATGGCAGCTGGACTCCCTAGGAATCAAGCAGTCAGGACAAAAACAGGAGGACGAAAACACGCAAGAAGAATTCAACCAATCTATCGTGTACTTGACCGAACAGCAGCGTTACCAGGTGGCTTACCCCAAGCGGTTTAAGGAGATAGTTGTCCAAGACAACTACTATGTCGCTCTCAATCGACTACGCACTCTCCTGAACCGACTGAGAGAAAACACAGGGTTGCTACAAAGCTACAATCGGATATTCGAAGAATACCTAGCCTTAGACATTATAGAGCAGATCCCAAACGATTCTCCACCTGTAGGACCACTTTACTATGTACCACATCACTGTGTGGTCAAGCCCAGCAGCACTACAACGAAGGTCAGGGTGGTTTACGACGCCAGCAGTCGACGGAATAGAGACGCGCGTAGTTTGAACGACAACCTCTTCTGTGGTCCAGTCGATCTGGAGGATTTATGTGGACTAATTATGAGATTCCGGTTGCATGAAATCGGCGTTCTTAGCGACCTGGAGAAAGCGTTTCTCCAGGTTGTAGTGCAACCAGACCAGCGCGATTTGATGCGCTTTTTGTGGATTTCAGATTTGTCCAATTCGAGTGTCCACAAATCCAACTTAGTAACCTATCGGTTTCGTCGGGTCAGTTTCGGCCTTATCTGTAGCCCATTTCTGCTGGCGGCCACAATAAGACACCATTTACACCGCGCCGACTTGAAGTCCGAAATTTCGCAATCGATCGCGGAAAACATCTATGTAGATAATGTTTTGGTGTCCCTGACCTCCCAAAAGCAAGCTCTACAATTTTACTCTGAGGCAAAACGATTGTTTGCTCTGGCTGGGTTCAATTTACGTGAGTGGGCATCAAACGATTCGCAGTTTTTGTCACAACTCCCAGACGAGGATCGCTGTTTGTCAGGAACAGTCAAGCTACTTGGTCTACAGTGGTGTACTCAAACAGATGTACTTCGAATAACTGCTCCAAAAGCGACTCCGTCTCTTCCCCTGTCTAAGAGGAAATCGTTGTCCCATTTGTCCTCTGTGTTTGACCCTCTTGGTTTCGTCACTCCTCTGGTTGCTCCAGCTAAGCTGCTGGTGCAACAGATGTGGCACAGAAAAATTGGCTGGGATGACACCCTAGATGAAGAGTGGTCCACCAGTTGCTTAGCAGCGATTGAAAATCTAGCGCTCGTCTTGAAGGTAGTTGTTCCACGATTTGTTGGGCCTATCAACAGCACATCGGCTGTTCAGTTGCATTGCTTCTCAGATGCGTCCATTCGTTCGTATTCAGCATTAGTTTATCTTCGAGTGCAACGACAAGACAATTGCTATTCTACAGTGCTGATTTTTTCAAAAAATCGTTTAGCTCCACTTAAACAAGTCACCCTTCCCCGTCTTGAATTGCTGGGAGTCCTCTTAGGAATCCGATCTCTCAAATTTGTTTCCACTCAGTTGAGATGTGATTTCACGCATCAATTCCTCTGGACGGACTCGGAAGTGGTGATGAATTGGCTAGCAAGTGACAAGATTTTGCCAAAATGGGTCAGTAATCGAGTGGACGAAATTCTCGATTATAAACTTGTCACTTTTCGTTCGGTTCCAGGCAAGCAAAACCCCGCAGATATCCCTACCAAACCAGAGAATCACTCTAGTATAGACAAAAACGAGGTTTGGTGGTACGGACCAGGATGGTTGGCATTAGATTCGTCTGAATGGCCACAAAGGCTCAAACACAGTGGAGACCTTTCGAATGAGATGTTAGAAATAGCTGGTGAGGTCGAGGAAGTTTTGGTTGCGCAATCTTCCCCTGTTTCCAGTCCACTTTCTCATCTACTAGAGCGCTACTCAAACTGCGACCTTCTCTTCAGAGTCACAGCCTGGGTGTTCCGGGCAGTTGCGCATTGGAAATCTTCCGCAAGTCGCAATAACCCAAGGGTCACTACTCGCTCCCGTAAAAAACAAATCGACCAAAACCAGTTAGATGTGGCAAGGAATCCCTTGACAAGCAGCGAGATTCTTAATGCCACTGACCAGTGGGTGAAATGGGTTCAGCAGGAGTGTTTTTCAGAGGAATTGCAGTGTCTCCTTAGTACAGATTCGAAGAAGCCCACTTCCCTCTGTCGACAGTTAGGATTGTATCTCAGTACACAGGGGCTGATCAGATGTAGAGGTCGATTTGAGAATGCAGAATTAGTTGACGCAGCGAAATTTCCAATACTGCTTCCTAAATCCCATCGATTGACTCGTTTGATCATTACCAACTTACACCAGAGACTGATGCATGCAGGGCCGAATTTGACTCTAGCTCACCTACGCTACCGTTACTGGGTCCCCCAAGGGAAAGCTACAGTTAGGGCCCAGCTATTAAAATGCACTACTTGCCGCAAACACGGCGGTCAACCGTTTGCAACGCCCAAGTTTGCTCCCTTGCCAGTCTTCAGAGTCAGACGACAACAGCCGTTTGAGACTGTAGGGGTTGATTATTTGGGCCCCCTCTACATACAGGATTCAGAAGCAGAGGCTGGGCGCTCTAAAGTTTGGGTGTGTTTGTGGGTCTGTGCAATCACACGAGCTGTACATATCGAACTCGTGACAAAGTGCAACGTGTACGAATTCTTAGCCGCCTTTAAACGATTTAGCGCCAGACGAGGCGTTCCGCGACTCGTTGTTTCAGACAACGCAGCACAATTCAAACTAGCGCACGTTAAGCTGTCGTTTTTGTGGAGCTCTAAGCTAATGGTTCAAAGCAAACTTCACCGCTATTTAGTTGAGCACGCGATCGACTGGCGGTTTATCCCATCCCTGTCGCCTTGGATGGGCGGATTCTATGAGCGGCTCGTCAAATCAGTCAAACGGGCTATAAAGCGAGTGTTAGGAGCGAAACTTGTAGATTTGCCGGAGCTGTACACAGTTCTAACAGAGGTTGAGGCACTGTTGAATTCTAGACCACTTGTCTCTCCTGATGAATCGCTTGATCACGTGCTAACTCCTTTTCATCTGTTGGGGGGAGGCCAAACTTGCTCCCACCTGTGGTTGCCAATCCAGAGGACCCCGACTACAACCCACCAGGACGAATAACAAAAAGAGCTGAGCATTTTGCAGACTATTGGCGGAAAACGCAGAGGCTATCAAATCATTTTTGGAAAGTTTGGGAAGGCCAGTACCTCTTGAATCTGAGGGAGATCCACGCAAAAAATCTCGCAAAAAAGGGGCACGCCACAGCGAATTTCGAACCAAAAGTGGGGACAGTTGTTTTGCTAAAGGAGTCAACCCCCCGGGCCCAATGGCCTTTAGCTCTGATTACCAAATTGGTTTTTGGACAGGACAATGTCTGCCGGTCTGCTTATGTGCGAACAGCCAAGGGCAAACTCATTTTGCGCGGCATTAAGTTGCTAGTTCCGTTAGAAGTGCCGGCTGAATCTGTATATTAAGGACTAACTTATTATGTGTTTAGAGCTCAAACTCAGTTGAGACCTTACAGAGAGAGGGGTGGCAATTTTCGTTCGTGTCAAAGGGGTTACCGTCACCGGCAAACCTGGCGTCTGTTGAGGTGTAATCGGTGTGGCGAGCGAGGACATCGGACCTACTTTTGTCATGTTGTAAAGCAAGCTAACCGACGACTTAGTTATTACCCGCCTCCTCCCCACAACCGTAGTTACGACCCGCCTCCTCCCCATGACCGTAGTTACTACCCGCCTCTTCTAGACCGTTATTTGGCCCCGCCTCCTCAGCAAGACCGTAATTATTATTTTCCTTCGTCTACTGATTCTCGTAGTTACCGTGCCCGGTGCGATTATGCAAACTAACTAATTCCTAAACCACTAGGCCAACTGGTGAGTGAGACGGTGGAATCGGTGGTGGTGCGACGTCAGTACGGGTTGGGCCAGTCTAACACCTTCAGTCCGCAATCCGACCAACGGCGCTCGGTGCACTCTCGTTTGGGCTTTCCGCAAGAACGTCAAATGCCGGCCACCAGCGAGCGTTCTTTTCAACCTAACTCGTCTCGTGCTTTTTTGTATGATCGTCGCTATTAGTTGTTTGCCCGGAGTGTCAATTTCTGCAATTGACGTGCGTAGTAGGTTTTTACTAAAACTTGTGTTTGTATTGGCGCCTACCGTAGTTGTTGTTACAATTCTTGTTAAGTTACGGTTTGCTCAGATATTTACGCATTTGTTCGGAATGATTCGAAAAGTCAGTGAGTGTGGATAAAGTTGAGCGGCGAGAAGGTGGTGAGATTGGGCTAGCTGGCCGGTCTGTCAAGGTTTGGCGTACGCGCTACGTCTCCAGGTATCTAGCCGTTGAGTTGGTAGTTATATCCTTTTGTTTCCGCTGGTAACGAGGATTCAAAAATACCCCTAGAGACGCATCAGTACAGTACACGCTCCTGAGGGCCTGTTTTCCAAATAGAAAAATACCCCTAGGGGAAGCATCGGTATAGGAACGCTCCGGAGGGCCTGTTTTAAAAACATAAAAATACCTCTAGGGGACGCATCGGTATAGGAACGCTCCGGAGGGCCTGTTTTAAAAACATAAAAATACCCCTAGAGGGACGAATCAGCATAGGAACGCTCCGGAGGGCCTGTTTTAAAAACATAAAAATACCCCTGGATGGACGCATCAGTATAGGCACGCTCAGGAGGGCCTGTTTTAGAAACACAAAAGAACTCCTAGAGACTCATTATTTCCAAATATAAAATCATTTCTGACCTCTCAAAAATCTCGGCGGAGCATAAGAAAAATATATTTTCACACCAAACATAGAGCAGATAGCGCATACCGTAATCCGGCTGCGGCGGCGCCGAGTGGGGGGGAATGGGCCTCCTCCCGGACCCGCCTGTATTGTTGTGAGAGAATATTAAACACGGTGTTGAGATTAAACTACGGCCGCGCCAGGATTGCGTTTGAGGATGCTGGAAACGACAAATAACACGATTATCAAGCGATTTTATTAATTTAGCTCAAGTCAAACAACCACCAATCTGACATGAAAATTGGTGGGTCGGCGGGTTGTCATTGCGAGAGACATTCTTAACAGCGTTAGAACAAATTTATTGAGGCAAGGTAACAGTAAAAAGAACAGGCAGCTAATCAATACACGGCAGGCACGGCAGCGAGGAGTCGAGTCACTGATAAGATGGGAGCACGTAGGGGCCGAGCTTGGTTTATGGCCCGCCTGAGGGCAGGTCCAATACAAACTGGACGCCAACCTTTACCCAAATTATTAGGCTGTCAATGCAGCAGCCAACGGTTACACATCAATAGCACCTGTTATACGTACTGTACTAACAGACATCCCACTAGGGTTTCCTGGCACGCTAATTTCAACTGTCACACTTACAATTGGCTACGATCACTGTAGAAATCGATATCGATTATCGACTTTTTCAGCAACTATCCAGAAATCAGGCTAATAAACAAAGAAAACAACCACAAAGCTGTTAATTTTGGTTGAGATACTGCAAACAATATACTTCAGTAGCTTGTTAGCAAAGTACGAATGTGCAAACTATGAATGTCAGAAAAACCCTAACCCGACTCTTCAAAACCGGAAGGCGGCAATTCAGCAATTCCTTTCCATGCTATCATCTCTAACGTTTCTGACTGGGCTTGGTCAAATGTTTGCTTAAGGTGCCTTTGGGCGGCGACTTTATGCTGTGGCTTCAGCGATCTTCTTTGCTAAGAAGACTCTGATTTCCCTCAATCTCTCATCTGATGTAAGAACGTAACAAATTCTTGATATCTGGGTTATTCCTGTTTGCCGGTATTCTTCAAAAAATTACCAGCGTGAAAGGCAAAGCAACACAGAACGAGGAGGAATTAACATTCGGATTGGGATTCGGCCGGCCAGCTGGCTGGCGTGCGGTCGGGCGGCCTCTTTTCTCTGGCTCCCTCTGTGTTTAACAATGGCCGTACAAAATTCTGTCTGTTGCCTCTCGGTGAACGTAAATAGCTTGCTGGACAAGCTAGAGCAGCTAAGGACTCAAATCTGCTTGCTGGAGGCAGATATCTGTTGTGTGCAAGAGTCGAAATTGGATGCCAGTATTTCTGATCAGGAGCTGCAAATTGCTGGCTATCAACTGTTCAGACGGGACCGAAACCGTTGCGGAGGTGGAGTGGCTATCTTTGCACGTTCTGTTCTCTCTCCACTGCTGCTCCGTGCCCCATCCGACCCAACCTTGGAGCTGATTGGCATCAAAATTCAGACTCCAAGAGCACCTATTTCTGTGATTTGCTGCTACAAGCCGCCCAGAGTTTCTGCTACTGATTTTTCTGACAGTTTGCTGAACTACATCTCCTTGCAAGAGCATGCCAACGGTCGCACTGTCCTCTGCGGTGACTTTAATCTCGATGCCGACACTGTCAGTGAGTTTGCTCATCTGCAGCCCCTAATCAACGTCTTTTCTTTCACTCAGCACGTTGACAGCCCAACGCATCTGCATAGAACTATCGATTTGCTGTTTACCGGCCAGCGGCTCCCTGTGCTAGACTGGGGCCTGCGCGACTCTATTGAGAAGCACCACCTGGCTGTGTGGTGCAAACTGCGTGTTGCAAAGCCCAAACCGCCCCGTCGCAAGAAAAGGCGCATCTTTTTGTGGGGCGAGGCTGACTGGCCCCAACTGCGAAGGGACTTGGCTGAGGCGGGACTTTTTGACGCTATATTTGCCAGCTCCGACTGTGATACTGCTTGGTCTGAATTTTGCCGCCGTCTCTGGTCCTGTGCCAATAACTGTGTGCCTACAAAATTTGTCAAGCCAAAAGCCACGCACCGAGCTGTCGTTTGCCCAGTTGTGCGTCAGGTTATGCAGGAAAAGGAGGAGGCGCGCCAGCGTTTCAAGGACTCCGGTGACCCCGCCGCCCACTCAGCTTACGTGCGACTTCGGCGCAGGGGTAAACTTCTTGTGAAACAGGCAGTCAGAGAACGTACGACTCGTGCGTTTGAGAACTGTAACAGCCCGACTGAGTTTTGGCGCACGGTGCGAACGTTAAGGGGCCAATCGAAGGAGATTCCCTCCATCACAACCACTGCAGGTACCACGCTTACTTCCGCAAAAGAAAAAGCAGCCGCCTTGGCAGAGCACTTTGAGTCTGTCTACACTCCAGCTCAAACTGGCCCCCTACCGTTTCCAGCCGAAGAGCTGCCTGCTGAGCTAAGCTGTTCTCCAGTCTTTGTTGAACGTGAGTTGCTCGGCTTGAAAGCTGCAAAGGCACCAGGCCCAGACCAGATTCCTACTGTACTATTGAAGCAGTGCGCCGCTGTGTTGGCTCCTCCCCTGGCCGCCCTCTTTACACGCTCTCTTAAGGAGGGTTCTGTGCCCGCGGCCTGGAAAGTGGCCCATGTTGTCCCTGTGCCTAAGCGCTCCCCATCCGAGGCGCCATCTGACTTCAGACCGATCGCACTGTTGAGTGTCGTTTCTAAGGTGATGGAACGCTACGTCAAATCCCTGATGGCGCCGTTCATCCCTATCTCAGATCAGCAGTTTGGCTTTCGTAGTGCCCGATCAACCTCTGACTGCCTCACAACATTTGTGCACAGAATCTCTCTTGCTTTGGATAGCCATGGAAAGGCAGCTGCTGTGTTTCTGGACATTAAAGCTGCTTTCGATTCTGTGCCCCACGCTTCTCTGCTTAACTGCTTGCAGCATGATTATTCGCTCCCGAACTGGCTGCTCCAGTGGCTTTTCTCATACTTACAGAATCGACGATTCTCTGTTACTGTGGACGGCGAAACCTCCTCTGAACACCAGATGCACTCTGGTGTGGCGCAAGGCTCAGTGCTTGGGCCAGTTCTCTTTACTGCCTATATTGATTCTGTGACTAGAGTCCGACTGGACAGTGACACCAGTGTCCTGCTTTATGCTGATGACACCTCTCTTCTTCGGCCAATTTCTGGTCCCCAAGACGTGCACCATCTCCAGGCAGACCTGAACTCGATTTGCCAGCAGTTTACCAACTTGGGTCTGCACTTAAATGCTGCAAAGACAAAGATGGTTCTGTTTTCCCGTAACACCCGCCGCGATCACTACTGGGCTCTCCCTCAGCTTTACCTAAACGGAGAGGCCATCCAAGTTGTAGAGGAGTGCAAGTACTTGGGTGTTACCTTGGACAGTCGGCTTGCGTTCAACCGGCACTCTCAACTGGCAGCTCTCCGCACTCGTCGGGCGATCGGGGCAGCAAGGCGACAATTTCTGGGTAAAGCGCCGTTGTCTGTTTTCGAAAGGTTGTTTAAGCAATGTTTTTTACCGCAATTGTGTTATGCAATCGAGTGCTGGTTTCCAAAAACAAATTACAGTAGGGCTAGGCTCGAGAAAACTCAGGGACTCTTTGCTAAGCTGTTCTTAAATCGTTATGATCTGTCTTATGGTGAGCTTGTTCAACAGTGCAGTCTTAGTCCTATTTGGTTGTTAGCTGCTCAGAGAAGACTCCTATCGTTTTATCAATACTATCATGGTGCCCGTTACAGCCCTGTAGATCTTAGAAATACTGTTAGACTAGGCGTGCGAAGAAGTGAACGTTTAAACTTAGCCCATAGCTGTCACGTTGAGCTGACCAGTCGTACGGTCGCCACGGGCAGCACTTTGTTTTACGCAGCCTCTCGTATCTGGAATGCCTTACCCCAGTCTGTTGTCTTAAGTAATTTGTGCAGTTTTAGAAAGTTTGTTACTGGTGATTTGTTTCAAGACTTTGTTATTAGACAACAACAACATGTACATATAGCATAGGCTTTGTTTTATTTGTTTTACTGCTTCTGCCTAAGTACCGTCTTACAGGTGTCTGGCTTTAAAAAAGGAAGTAAAGATTGATTGATTGATTGATTGATAACAACAAGGCTCGCTGGAGTTAGGCTGAGTTTCCGAACCGCCGAACTAACTCTAATTGTTTTGTTGTAATTTGTTGGGATCCCGCAGTTTCCATACCGCTACTTTTATTGGCAAACAGATCGGGTATCCAATTACATGTTGTCAAAAGTATTTTCGAAAAAATTTTCATGGAAGCGTAGAATCGCAGAAAGAATGACTGCTTATCCCTTTAAAATTGACGGGGCCGGCGAAGTTTGCTAAACCGCGACGGCACAGAGGGATGCCTACCAAAACTTTGAATTCGATATGGTATGGTATACAGTACTAGCTTACTCAGTTTGAATTTGGTTGGTATGATTTTGGTATGAAGTTGGTAATAGTAGTGGTAGTTTGCTATGATGATGTCATACAAGCCTTTGGAAACAGTCCACCTTCCTTGAGTTTCTTTTCTTTGAATCGAAACATGGAAAAAGGCGTAGGAAAATATTTTGACGCATTTGAAAGGTGTTGCAAATATGGCTGACGAGGTAGTGGTAAAATGAAAAAGCCTTACCAAAATCAAAATTTTAGTACTAAAATATTCTGGTAAAGGCCTTTGATTTTGATATGGTATGGTATAGTATAGAAGGAGCTATTTTGAATTTGGTTTGATATAGTACTGGTCTGGTACGTACTAACTTCAGAAATTGATTTTAGTACTAGTAGAATTTTGGTATGGTAGGCAAGGCATCCCTGCCTGCACACAGTACAAAACTTGTCAGTAGAAATGTTAAGCCAAATGGTTAAATGGTTCCATATCAGCCGATTATGAATATATCAAAGAAAGCATTTATTGATTATTGCGGCATAATCGTGAACCCCGTTTGGACGTGTAATTCATAAATATCAAACTGTTCCGGTTTAATGTATTACAATTTCCATTTCCGGTGTTACTTTATAACTTATAGGACTGTCTTAGGGGGTCGACATGGCAAAGGGGTTGTTACATGTAGACTTATGTATTTACGTAAGCAGCACGATGCGGTAAAATTGGAAGTTAATCTAGCATGTGTCAAAAATTAGATAATTCAAGTAGCTCCAAATGAATACTTGAAGAACGCAATTTTGGTAAAACCAACCAGGAAAACACACCATTCGGATTTTAGTGCAACCGGAGGGATCTTTTAGGCGGTTTTAACTCCGGTTAGATACAATGGGACTTAAAAATCACCTGATCCCTAGTCCCCGTATTACTGTACATGTACTGTATACTATTCTATTCTATTTACGTTTTCAACCGAAAGCTTGTTAGATTCAAATCACCTACGTAGTCTCTCTAGCTAGCGCTTGGTTAGTATCCTAGGCAACGGAGGGAGGGAGAGTTATGAGTGATGTCGGTGGAGGAGTGGAAGGTGGACATAGTGTGTGTGGGTCCGGAGGCCAGTGGCAAGACGTTGCTGCTGCAGTGTCTGCAACACCACCAGAGCCAGGGCGCTCTCTGGGACATCGGACAGATCCCAGCCCACATCGCCACCGTCGGCTCCAACTTTGTCACCTGGGACCTCAAGTCGGCCCCCAGCAGCGGCAAAGGGAACCGGAAGAGCAAGGTGGAGGTGACGATCGACATTCAGGAGATGGGCGGTCAGATGGCACCCATCTGGCACAACTCCTACGCCCAGTGTCAGGCGGTTATGTTCGTGCTGGACGCCGCCAACCCCTTCCAGACCTCGGCCGCCAGTTGTCTCCTCCAGGACTGTCTCGCCCACCCTCACCTCGCCCACAAACACTTCCTGGTGGTGTTTGCCAAGACTGACATAGAAGGACCGGTCACCATCACCGAACTGCAGAACATGATATTCTACGAACAGATTCTGGAGGAGTTCTCCAACACTCAGGCCTCCATCGAAACCATCGAGTGCAGTGTTATCAGTGGACAGGGAATTGAGAACATTCTCACTTGGATCACTGAGCTCAGCACCAAGAAACACCTCGAACTCAAAAGCTAGACTTATTAGCTAGAGAACTTGCGGTCATTAGAGATTTAGAGCCAATGCACGTAAAAAGGGTAAAACGCCTGGAAGACATGTAAAGTAGCTATGTCAGGGATTTGGACCAAGTGGTGTTTTTTAGTTAGTATAAGAGTAGAAACGACCACGTGCGAGACGGTTTTTGCATATTCCTCCATACAGCAGAATTATGACATTTTTGTGATTTTTGCTCCAAAAATCGTTTTTTGCCCATAACTTTCTAACCAGTGGTCCAAATTGAACCGTGAATACATCAAAAGATGTGTCTTTCTTTGTAGAATCTCCTGATAAAATCTCAACCCCATTGCTTTTTCCGCTTTCGAATTATTCGCGAAATATCGGTCAAAAAGACCCCAACTTTGAGGTCATTTTTCTCGCTTGGAGGTGCCTACCTAGAGGCGTCATCTGGTGGACCTAATAGAGCAACACCTGTACTATAAGAATGCAAAAAAATTATCATGGGCATTTTTGATTTGCGCGAAAAAATTGGGCTCAAAGTTTCGAAACGTGTAAACACTTTCTATAGAGTGTATCTACGTTTTGTCACTATGTTATGTTATGTTTTTTGAAGCTGTTTGCGGCTAGTTGCAGTGACTAAGCAACTAATCCGTGCTTTAAACTGAGCGCAGTGTTCATGGGAAAGACCTGAGCATGAGCAGGATGTAGCGGCGCTCTTAGTGTTGAGCACATTCGGCGGATCAATTTTCTGGTACATAAAACTACTAGTGTTCTTGAAGTATAATATAGTCGCGTTTAAATTTGACTTTTTGACTGTTTACTCTTGATATGCATAAATAGAAGGAAGCTTGCTTCACATTGTATTGCTTGTAGCCATAAAACAAATTTGATATTTCAGTATGTATTAATTTAAATTTGTTTTTGAGGAAATGGAGCACCACCACGTCTGTCTGTTTTCAGACAAGCACATTTCATGTTGTTCCGATATTAAGTATGCATCTGACGTCAACAAGTAAGCTGAATGGAAAAAGCTATCTGAATGGCACAGACTCCTACGCAAATGTACGTATATTGAATTCACAGTGATCAAGTACTAGAGGTCACAACCAAAAAAATTGTAAGGGAGTGTGCAATAATTACGTAATTGCATTTTTGGCCGTTTTCGGACTACCGCTCCCCCAGTAATGGGTGTAATAATTTCCGACCCCTAACCCGAAATTATGTAATGATTTTGGCTACCCTACGGTAGGGTCCCTACCCCCTCCCAGAATTTCAAAATTTGGAGTTGGATCCAATCTAAACGTATTTATCAAAGTTAAATTGAGAAAATGTAAGCTGAAGTCTTTAAAGCAAGACCATTTACACATACCTGTACTGTAGATAAAAATCAATAAAAATTATAGTCACTGGTAGGGTTCCGACGATATATCGATATCGATATCGAAAAGTCGATATATCGACCCTTTTTCCAATATCGATATCGATATCGATATCGCGATATTTCGCATCGATATTTTCGATATTTTTGTGTGGATAAATCAGGAAATAAAACAAAACTGGCACCAAGTTTATTTCTCTGGAACAGTAAAAAAAAAACAGTTTTTCCTGAACAACTCAGAAATCGATTCTATAGTCAAAACGTAACAGTGGCATGATAGCTCTCAGAAACATCAATTTCTCGCCATTCTCAGCTTTCTGACAGCAACGCTTTGGTTCTTAGCATACATGGGCCGCGGGGGGGTCTGGGGGGTTTGCGCACTCTCCAACTTGGGCTCGATCCCCCCGAACGACCCCACCCACCCACCTGAAGCCGACTTGTGTTCCTGACCCACCCACCAAAATCGCCGCGACCCCCCAAACCGGCAGGCCCATCCCCAAATTTTAGTATTTTGACTACCCCCAATCCATTTTTCCGGCCCATGTACTGTATGGTTCTTAAATGTCTGCAGCAACACGGAAGATTTGCTCACTCCGCACACTTGAAGCAGGAGGGCAGAAGTAGACATGAACTGCTAGTATTTTGACTGAGCGGTGGTACATTTTCAAATCCTGAGGGGAACCGTCGGCTGATGGGTGGTTGAAAGGATGTTAAGCTAAAAAAGTCCGACTTTTTACTAAAATCAAGGTTTTTGGCATATTTTTCATTAAACTTAGTTTCAAAATACGCTATTCTGTTTGAGCTCATTATGCCTAATGAGGGTGGGGCATCGGCCCGAGGGGTCAACCTTTTCATTGAAGGGGTTCAGAAGGGCTACTACTTTTCTGCGATTCTCTACTTAATTGATATCAGATCGCTGATTGCATCAGTACTTGACTGATAAGCAGCGAGAGCAGTTTGCTCTTTCAAATTTTCACATTTTCTTGCAAAACTATAAATATCGATATCGATATCGATCGATATTGAACTGAAAATATCGATATCGATATCGATATCGAATATCGACAAGTTTTGATATCGTCGGAACACTAGTCACTGGTGGTTTTTGCTCTTTTTAAAGATGCAACCTGAGAATTTCGTTATAAAATTGCCAACCCCTCCCCCACCGTAATAAGTACTGCGATTTGAATAAGTTCTAATGATTTGACGAACTGCACTCCCACACATGCGATTACGTAATTTTTGCACGGCCCCTCCTAACGCATACACGTCTTCAGCTGCGCAAAAACTTCTTCTGTCGAGTTGTTAACAAACAGCCTTGTGATGTGAAACAGCCTTTCATCCGATATTGTAAAATCACTGTCGGTCTCAAACTTTCGTTCCAAACTGGCCAAATTGGATCTATCAATTTTTGAATGGAAGGGTTTTCGAGCCAGGCAATAGGTCCTGCCTGCCAACTGCCCAGAAGGACATAATGTACCGTATGCTGTGCTTTGTTGTATAAACTTTCAACCTTTCAAACGTTCAAGTATTACTGCACCTGTACGTATGTAGAGATACTGATCCAGCTCAGCAGGAATTAAATTATTTGCTTCACCTTACCAAGCGAAAGGAAACTGTCTGACCAGTTCTTCCAAAAAAGAAGCATTTACTGCACAATAGCAACGCACTGGATTCAATTCTTACTGAACGACTGTATTTCAGACTCTCAGACGCTCCCAAGCGCTATGTATGCTTTGATTAACGCGAAAATGCGAGGAAACCAATGCTCAATTTTGGCACTTTTCGAAATTTTGAGCTCAATTTTTTCGCGCAAATCAAAAATGCTCATGATAATTTTTTTTACATTCTTATAGTACAGGTGTTGCTCTATTAGGTCTACCAGATGACGCCTCTAGATAGGCACCTCCAAGCGAGAAAAATGACCTCAAAGTTTGGGTCTTTTTGACCGATTTTTCGCGAATAATTCGAGAGGGGAAAAAGCAATGGAGTTGAGATTCTATCAGGAGATTCTACAAAGAAAGACACATCTTTTGATCTATTCGTGGTTAAATTTGGACCACTGGTTAGAAAGTTATGGGCAAAAAACGATTTTTGGAGCAAAAATCACAAAAAATGTCATAACTCTGCTGTATGGAGGAATATGCAAAAACCATCTCGCACGTGGTCGTTTCTACTCTTATACTAACTAAAAAACACCACTTGGTCCAAATCCCTGACATAGCTACTTTACATGATGATTTTACCCTTTTTACGTGCATTGGCTCTTAAATGTTTGGGATAAATCTGTAGTTTCTCCAGCAGAAATCCATTAAACATGAAATAATTAGACCGATGAAGCAGTCATTACCAAAAACTGATGAGAGCCGCAATGCAGCGCACCGGGCAACGAATATGTACCTTCGTTAATTGGGATTTAACCTCAGAATAAAGGTGACATTCTAGACCTAACCGCACGAAACATAAACTGGACGGATTTCTAAAGCTGTAGTACAGCGTAGTCAATTTCTTCTTGACGCAGAACTTGTTGCATCGGAGCTTGAACACACACTACGTAAGAAAAACAGATTATTGGGGTGTTTTACAGGTATTGGCTTGCTGTAACTGTTATGTTCGTCAATCAATTTGGCTGAAATTTTAGCACAACATTTACAGTTATGGCCATAAAACCGCCATGAAAACGGTTGTGACGGTTCATCAGTAAAGTTCGGTTACGATATGCAACTCTGGGCCTCTCTCCACTCGGCCCAGTATCAGATATTACATAATTGACCCCATTGCCTGACTGAGTGGCCCCGTTCCTAATTAAAAACCTATGTAACAGGGGCCCGGGGTCTGCCCTCACCCGACTTAGGCGAGACCCCTCGCGATCGCGGACCCCCGAGACGATTTTTCCGACCACCCTCCGGTTTTTTCGGATAAACTGAATAATATAATTGCTTAATTTTGATGGATAGTTGGGGGATTACTTTTAAAATCTAGCTTTCAGTTTACGGCTACTAACAAGCTTTTCATTAATCCGTTGTAAGCAGGTCATCCGCCGAAGGGGAGGGGGTTGGGGGTGTCTGAGCCCAAACTCTACGGATGGGGTTGGGCACTAAAAAACGCTCAAAAATTGTTTCGGCTAAAAACAGTCAAAAATCGCAAATTTTGGCTAAAATACAGCTAAAATGTGTTGTTTTACAGGCGATTTTGGCTATTTTTGTGTCTGAAATTGTAGAAAAAATCGCAAACATTTGCTAAAAAATAATACTTGGGAGAAAAATCGGAAAGGGTCGGAAAAATCGTCTCGGGGTGGGTCCTGTCTAAGTCGGGTGGGGGCAGACTCCCCGGGCCCTGTGTCTTCCGTATACATGTATTACGGTTTGTTACAGCATTAGAAATGTTTGTTTTTATACGTACTGTACTGTACGTAGTTTGCAAGCGATTTTGCAAGATTTTTGGGCAATTTTAGCTGCGCGCAGCGCAAAATGTCGTCTGGGCGGACTCAAGTCATTCCGGACCAGTCCGCCAAAAATAATATCAATGCGCAGGCGCAGGGCTGTATAATGAAAGAGGAGGTTTATGACTAGTCAATGCAAACACACACGCACAACCGCACATGAACTAGATACACAAACCACTCGCACTAAACAATCACAATCTTTCATCACTCTCCCTAACCGACGTCAAATGGGCCTCTTCTGTGCCTAACGCGGTGAACTCCCTCAGCCCCCCTTGCCGGCACAGTTGGTGTAGTGGTTTAGGCCGCATGGCCAAGGCCACTGTGCGAGATTTTGTGCTCTCATCCTCTCGGCGCGGCAAGTTTCTTGCCGCAAAGGGTTGGTTGTCGGCATAAAGCTCCACCCAGGCCACCAAAAGCTGGTGACAGCGAGTAGGTAAAATGGGAACCGACTGGCAAAAGCTGGTGACAGCGAGTAGGTAAAATGGGAACCGACTGGATCTGTCGTTGCACCGAAGCCGCTCCACAAAGCATGTCACGTTTTTTTTTCGAACAATTTTTATTATTACGAATATGGTTAGTAGAACACAGATATGGGTTAGAAAAGGATGCACTGAGCAGCTGGGTCAGAGTCCTTGACATGTATGTGTGTGATGTAGAGCAGTTTACCTTGATACTTGAGGTTTGATTATGGCTTTTACTGTTTCCTTAATTATTGAAGAATTTCAAAGAAACGCAAGTATTTGTCCCAAATTTCAGTAAAGGCATCTTTCTTCTTCAGCATAATACTGGCATAATATGCAGTTTTCAAGCTTGCCGTTATAAAATGCTTGAAGGTCATATCGGAAAATTCTTTAACTTCCCGTCGTGCTAAGCTGTATGTAAACCTTTTTGTATAAATGCCTAACAGATTCAATACCGTTGCATTTACAAACAGGTCATGAATTTGTCCAAAAAGTGCTGAGATTAGATCAAATGTTACCTCTTGGTGTTCAATTTCGAGAATAAGTGATTCTAACATTCTCCAAGCTTTTTTTGCTACGGCGCAATGATAGAGCATGTGCTCCACTGTATTTTTCGGGACGCTTTAATTGCCCCCTTAAAATTTGTATCCCCAAAAAGTTTTTATTTCTAAAATTTTTTCTGTCCTTTGAAATTTTGCGTTCTGAAATTTTTTGTGTTGCTTTTTCTTAGCACCCTGGCTTTTTAGGGATAAAAATTTTAGGGTGGACGAAAAACCACACCGAAAAAATACAGGGCGAAAAAATTGAACAAAGAACGATTCCAGATGATACGAATTTTTTGGGGTGTTGAAATTTTAGAGAGGGACAAATAATAAAGTACTCGCATGCCTAGTTGCACTAAAACGTGCGGTAAGGCATTGCGGGTGGCCCTGGTCGTTTTCGAACCCACTACAACCGCTAGGGCTGCAGGGGCCGCCGTGCCGTGACTCAAGGCAGCGAGCACTGAGCCAACCACGCGACGGACAAATAAAGCGCCTCAAAAATACAGGGGGCGAAAAATTGCTGACCGAAAAAATTTAGGGGTTAAGAATTCGAAGTCGTGCACGATCTGGATAAAGTGAACGGTAATCCTGGAGCTTTGAAACAGAGTGCCAGTACTTCAGCGGTTTGAATTTGGCGCAAGTTCTGAGCATTGCGGCGCGTTTGGGTTACTGTTTGGTGCGGCTCGCACGCTGGCACCGCTCGTGCAGATTAAGGTTTGCCAAATCGCCTCTCGAAAAATCGATCCGGTACGGACAGGCGGTGTGATGTAGTACACAGTTCTGTTTTGTGACTAGGGATGCAACCGAAGTTCGGTATTATTCGGTATGAACCGAATAATTCGGTTACTAGTAATATTCGAATTCGATATTTTTCAAACCGAATAATACCGAATATTGCAAAACCGTTAAAATTGCACTGTTTTGCATGATTTTCTGCAGAAATCATCGAGATATTTCTTCTTTTACATCTCTCTGTTCATTTACTATGCTAAAATTTTGGCAAACAATGACTATTCATACAAAAAGTCAACGAACTTCCAAGGTCAAGGTTTAACTTACATAATAAACAACAACAACATTTCGGCCTTTTCAGTTCCCAGTAGACTGCGCTGTCAGATTTCCACTTCTTTACCTAAGCGTTTGCTTTATCCCCCAAATACTACGTATAAAATTCCATCTATCTTTTCAAACGATTCATCCAATCTAAGTTGTATTACTCTTACTTTGTAATGTGGCCTTACTCGCGCCTCTTGAAATTGCTTGTTCGCAAATTTTGTGCTCGTTCTTTACCATCAGCAGAACGACCAAATGGGGCTTGTTTTAGTTATAGGCATGGATAAATCTATAGCATTCAAACTACAGGGTGTGCCAAAAAAAAACAACCCAGCAGATTTTTCGCTGTAGCAACCGCAAATCTCAACCGATTTGAATGAATCCTTTTTTAAATGAAAGATAAATAAATTCCTGAAAGATTGATGTAACGTTTATTAATGTACTCTGCTTAGTTCCTGAGATATTCACTCTCAAAATCAAAACTGTGATTTTGGCAGTGAACAAGAGGGAATTTATATTTTTCCGCTGCACTTCGTAATAAAACGGATTCCTGCTACTGTTGAGGGCTATTGGAGGCTTTACTGGTGACACATAAACTCGGTTCACTTCAACAGTAAAGTGTCATTAGCCCCAGCAGTAGGAATCTGCTTTATTATGAAGTGCAACGGAATCGCTCTTGTTCTTTGCCAAAATCTGTTTTTGACTCTGAATAAATATCTCAAGAACTAAGCAGTGAATCTCAATAAAAATTGCACCAATTTTTGAAGAATTTATCAATCTTTCATACAAAAAAGGATTCATTCAAATCGGTTAAGATTCATGGTTGCAAAAGTAAACAATCTGCTGGGTTGTGTTTATCACTCTTGTTCACTGCCAAAATCTCTGTTTTGACTTTGAGGGCAAATATCTCAGGAACTAAGCAGGCTATCTTAGTAAACGTTACATGAATCTTTCAAGAATTTATTTATCTTTCATTTAAAAAAGGATTCATTCAAATCGGTTGAGATTTGCGGTTGCTACAGCAAAAACTCTGCTGGGTTGTTTTTTTTTGGCACACCCTGTATATGTCACTCTGCAGCTTTTTAGCATAAAAAAGTTTGGCAAAAAAACAAGAAATCGTAGTTAGACAGTATATTTTTGCAATTGCGCTGCAAATAATCAATATTCGGTATTATTCGGTATAATTCGGTATTATTCGGTTCCGAAAATCCGCTTCGGTATTCGGTATTCGGTATTTTTGTATTCGGTTGCATCCCTATTTGTGACATCGCCTAAAGCCGATGTGCGCATAGCTTGTAATCTCTGAACGCCACTCTGTATTTGTGGGGCATCACAATTTGAACTAGGTTTTATTATATCGACGCGAAAAATAAGGCTACGTAAACTACGCCGCCGATCTTACGCAGCGCGCAACGCTGGAGTGAGAAATAAAGACAAAAAAAAAGAAAAATTTTATGGGATTCAATCAGAGGAATTGAGCTAGTTGAGGAACGAATTATTGCATTCGCATAATACACACAGTCAGAAAAGTCATTTTGTACTTGGAGAGGGCTAAGCTGGCTAACAACTCATCATTATTATTATTATAATTCGTTTCTTCACTTCGGTCGGCGACAGGCAGCAGTGCAGAGTAGGAGAGAGATAGGAATGGATAGGTAATAAGAGCAGCTAAGCTTCATTGGATTCCCTAGGTAATATAGTCAGGCACTTAACGCCGTTCATGGTAACGACACCATATATGGTGCCGGTCCCATACTTGTAATCCCATAAATGGTACCGGTACCAAGGGTACCTAGTGGACCCCATATATGGTACCGGTACCAAGGGTTGTGGTACCATATATGGTACCGGTAACGACTTCCCTGAGCACGCAGCTTGTGTAACGTGACTTCAAGGTACCAGAGTATTTTGAATAAAAAGTAAACATACAGTATGTACTGGGTGCCAAACAATGATAGTCGCTCCCCAAAGTAAACTAAAGTCCATGTCAAAAAAGTGCGGACTGGCGGTTTTTTGCGAATAACTCCTTATGGGTGCATCGGAGCGCTTTTTGCCTCATAACCAAAGTTGTAGAGTGGCTCGAGCTCGGTACTATGGTGCAACCTAATCTGCGCAACGCGCCATGGTAATGCTAATCTGCGCAACGCAAAAAAATCAGCTTTTCCTGTAGTTGGGATGAACGCAAGTTTTTCAGTGAATTACAATCTACAGACCTCGAGGATTTCAAAAATGTATTCATATTTCTTCTAGGCGGAACGGTTCCAGAGTTATACACCATCAAATTTGGCCGAAAATGCTAAAAATGGCCATTTTTGGCGATTTTCAGATTTCTGGGGGGGGGATTGGAATAACTCTGGACCAACTCAGCCGATCAGGCTGAAATTCATATATATGGTGTAAAATTTAGTTTTACGTCGATTGAGACACATAAGAACCCTGAAAAATTGAGCCTGATACCGTAATCCCGATTTTTTCAACTTTAGGTCATTTGATTTTTTCTCTGGTTGCATATAGTAGTTTAAGCCCTCTACTGTGGTTAAAAATGTACTTTAACGTGTTTTGAATCGATTTCAGTCCATTCTGAAGCCATTCGGATACTGTAGTGTGTGGTCCTGGCACGAAAATAACTTTTTGTCAATTTAAATTGTTCCTGCGGCAAAGAAATGACCTATAGAGTAGGCAGTAAAGGTTTTCATGGTCGGGGAATCCATTGCTGACATAACTATAATCACTGGAATACTGTATTTTTAGGTCCCAACACGAAAATTGTCATTTTGCGTTTATGCATGCCTGGTGCAAGGAAACGCTCTATAGAGTAGGGAATAAAGGTTTTCAGGGGTGGGGAACCTATTTCTGAGATAACCGTCATTGCTGGGTTACTGTATTTTGTGGTCCCGACGAGAAAATTGTTATTTTTTGCTATTTGGGTGTTTCTGTTGCAAGGAAACGATGAATTGACAAGCACTAAAGGTTGTCGGCTTCAGCGAATTCATTCAGGGCATAGCGAATGTTACTGGATTACTGTATATTGTGGTCCTGGAACGAATGTACAAACTCATAAGTTTGATTACCTACTATATTTAGCTTTCTCCTGCAACAGGAACACCTAAATTGCAAAAAACAACAATTTTCTCATCGGGACCACAAAATACAGTAACCCAGCAAGGACGGTTATGTCAGAAATAGGTTCCCCACCCCTGAAAACCTTTATTCCCTACTCTATAGAGCGTTTCCTTGCACCAGGCATACATAAACGCAAAATAACAATTTTCGTGTTGGGACCTCAAAATACAGTATTCCAGTGATTATAATTATGTCAGCAATGGATTCCCCGACCATGAAAACGTTTACTGCCTACTCTATAGGTCATTTCTTTGCCGCAGGAACAATGCAAATTGACAAAAAGTTATTTTCGTGCCAGGACCACACACTACAGTATCCGAATGGCTTCAGAATGGACTGAAATCGATTCAAAACACGTTAAAGTACATTTTTAACCACAGTAGAGGGCTTAAACTACTATATGCAACCAGAGAAAAAATCAAATGACCTAAAGTTGAAAAAATCGGGATTACGGTATCAGGGTCAATTTTTCAGGGTTCTTATGTGTCTCAATCGACGTAAAACTAAATTTTACACCTTATATATGAATTTCAGCCTGATCGGCTGAGTTGGTCCAGAGTTATTCCAATCCCCCCCCAGAAATCTGAAAATCGCCAAAAATGGCCATTTTTAGCATTTTCGGCCAACTTTGATGGTGTATAACTCTGGAACCGTTCCACCTAGGAGAAATATGAATACATTTTTGAAATCCCCGAGGTCTGTAGATTATAATTCACTGAAAAACTCGCGTTCATCCCTACTACAGGAAAAGCCGATTTTTTTGCGTTGCGCAGATTAGCATTACCATGGCGCGTTGCGCAGATTAGGTTGCACCATAGTACCGAGCTCGAGCCACTCTACAACTTTGGTTATGAGGCAAAAAGCGCTCCGATGCACCCATAAGGAGTTATTCGCAAAAAACCGCCAGTCCGCTCTTTTTTGACATGGACTTTAGCATAACCGGAAAAAAGAAGGAACGATATAAGTAGGGCATTTTATGTGGGTTCTTCATACTCACAAGGTCAAAACTGAGTCTTCCATCGATTGACTTTACGTTTACGAACAGCTTAAAAGATGAAAAATCACTTTTTTGTCTTCCTGTTTTACAAACCTTCAGGGTGTTCGTGCCGCCAATGGAGGAAACACTCAATATTGAGCTTGTGAATATAAACCCACAATAAAATGTCCTACTTGGTACTTTCATTTTTTCCGATCAAGCTTAAACTACGTAGTTTACTCTTGTGAGCCGGCTATCATTGTTTGGCAGCCTGTACATGGTGACATAGTGGTGTTTTTTACTCTACTGTTTTCGTGCATTTCTTGCAATTACTGTAGCTGTATTCTAACCAAGAGTTCTGTAAACAACTAAAAAGTGGTACTTCTGTCCGTTCGAAAAAGATCGTTTACTGAGTTCGGAACAGCCAGCCTGGCCATCGCCAATTGGCGCAAACTGGCAACTGTGATGAGCCAAAGCTGCAGACGGCTCAGCGCTTTTTGAATTAGCATAAAGCGGTAGTTTTGTGCTCTGCAGTGCAACTGTTATGGCGTGCATGCATATAGTTTCGGAGCTTGGCCGTGCAAGAATCAGATGTCACCTGCTGCCTGTCGAGCTCCTCCGTCAACACTAGGGTTCCGACGATATATCGATATCGATATCGAAAAGTCGATATATCGACCCTTTTTCCAATATCGATATCGATATCGATATCGCGATATTTTGCATCGATATTTTCGATATTTTTTGTCCTGAAAAGTAGGAAAAAACAGAGCTGACACCAAGTTTACTTCCCTGGAATAGAGTCAAAACCTTGCAGTGGCATGATAGCTCTCAGAAACGTCAATTTCTTGGCATTCTCAGCTTTCAGACAGCAACAGTTAGGTTCTTAAATGTCTGCAGCAACACTGAAGAGCTGCTCACTCTATTGTACACACTTGAAGCAGGAGGGCAGAAGCAGATATGGGCTAGCATTTCGGCTGAGGGGTGGTAAATTTTTAAATCCTGGGGAGGTAACGCCGGCCGATGGGTGGTTGAAAGGATGGCAAAAAGTCCGATTTTCTACTAAAATCAAGGATTGTGTCCTATTTGTGATTAAAATAAGATAAAATTCAGCTATTCTGTCTCAGCTCATTTATGCCTAATGAGGGTGGGGCATCGGCCTGAGGGGTCAACCTTTTCATTGAAGGGCTTCAGATGAGGGGTCAACCTTTCTTAGATTCTCTACTTAATTTATATCAGACCGCTGATTGCATCAGTGCTTGACTGATAACCAGTGAGAGCAGTTTGTTCTTTCAAATCTTGAGATTTTCTTGCATAACTATAAATATCGATATCGATATCGATATCGATCGATATTGAGTTGAAAATATCGATATCGATATCGATATCGAATATCGACGAATTTTGATATCGTCGGAACACTAGTCAACACTACGTTGTGTTTCTTATAAGTTCTACGCGACCTACCTGTTTCTGATCGCATTTCTTTCTGTGATAAACCCTTGGTCGCTGTGTCTTCTTCAAGCCTCGGATCGAGTTCGCACGGTTTGCTACTTAGCTTGTCTTAATACAATCAACATTGCACGAACCTTGTTTGCAGCATTTGGTGTAATCGGCGGTCTGTCTGTCACAGGTGCGTTCGCCGTTCTGGAGCAGCAATGGATAAAAGAGACGGTAAAGGTGGGCTTTTCAGTTTTCGCTCAGCTAAAATGTAGACTTTTCTGCTTTTAAGTGATGTTGGGAAGAGTTGGCACACGACAGCACCACAACTGAGGTAGCTCGTGACGCTAAAAAGGACGTGTCGATTTCGGTGCACCTGGCCGACTCTTCAGAGCAGCTCGTAAATAGGCGGCAACCGGTGGATTTCACGGGTACCGTTCTGTAGCTTTTACTGTACTTTACCTTTACTCAGTTTGGGTGAATGGTGTATCCAAAATTTTGCAAGGGTTGCGTAAAATTTTGAAAAGTGCAAGGGTAAGAACATTCAGCAAAATTAGACTTCAATAATAACGCGTTTAAAAGGCATTCTGAACATAAAATTAAGTTTAGCCGTTTAAAGTGGACTTGCCCGACCAGGGCGAGAAAATTTTGAAAATGTAGTCTTCAAAAACGCATTTAAAAGGTATTCTCAGCATAAACAGTTTTAGTACATAATTCATTAGTACATAGTTATTAGTACATATTATTACATATTAGTACATAATCTTTTTGACAGCCTTTCCCTTCCTACCTCCACCGCAAAGGGGCTGTGTACCCACCATACGCCCACTAGATCGCCACTGGTTTGGGTTAATTAACTTGCTTACTTAGGTTTGGTTTGGGTCTGACAGCAGTGGCATCCTTTGCAAGGTGGCGTGAAAAATTTTGGAAGTTGCCAGGGAAATATTTGCCTTCAAAAATGCATTTAAAATGTAAATTGACAAAAATTAACAGTTTTAGTAGTTTGAAGAGGCCTGGTTTGACAGAAACAAAACGCATTCTGGCACAAAATACTGGTACCCATACAGGTCGTAATTTATTCGTTTCTCTTTATTTTTGCCTATTTTCTCTTTTACTTCCACACAAACGGGGTGTAGCAGCCCTACACCTCCCCTGGGTACGCTACTGTCTGCAGTAGTAGAAATAGGCATTGCAATGGCCGTAGCAGTTTCAGAAGAAGCAGGACTGTACAAATGGCAGGCCCATTCGACTCCAATACATGGGAACGGTTCAGAGGCAGCGGTTGAGAGCAGCAACCTGTGTCGGCCGCCCTTACATGACGAACAGCAGCAGAAGGAACGCCATCTGCTGGCACAGCTGGCCAGCCCGATCTACAATATGTCGCCGCTACAGAGTCCAGGTGGGCTATTGGCAAAGATATGCGAGGCGGCCGTTCAATCTCCAGTTGGTGTCACTGTGTCCGGTTGGCTGGAGAAGTTCAGACACGACCAGTTCCATTTCTACAAGAGAAAGGACCAGCGGCGCCGGCGTCGCTTGTTTCAACAAAGACGGCACCTTCGTTCCCAGCACATTCAGGTGCTGGTCGCTGTGCTGGTTGCCGTGGCATGCGTGGTCTTGACCTACTGGTGCATGTACGTATTCTAAAAACGCGGCAGTCCGAATGCTAGCCCACTACTCCTCTTTATTTTTTAAACTTGTCTAGTATTGGATTGTGTTGTCTTATTTATGCGTTTTGCCTTTCTTTAATTGGTTTTGTACCTATTCTTCTTTGTCTTTCTAAGTGTACGTACTTGACTTAGTTTCTGCATAACCTCCTCAGATGGTATTACTGTTGCAACAGGTTGCTAAAGATGTTCGTGAGCCCGTATGTCTAAATAAATAAGCTAAAACCGAAAGAAAACCGTGCAAGTGGGTACGTAGCAGCTTTTGTTACTTTATCTGTTGTCGGAGGCCAGTGCTCCACCCAGTCGCTGAAGAGCTCTGTATACACTGTACATGTACTTGTTGGATAAGTCAAGCAACGCAGAAAATACAGGGTGTGTCAAAAAAAACAACCCAGCAGAGTTTTTGCTGTAGCAACCGCAAATCTCAACCGATTTGAATGAATCCTGCTCTAAATGAAAGATAAATAAATTCTTGAAAGACTGGTGAAGGCCCTATTAAGATACGATGCTTAGTTCCTGAGATATTTTCCTTCAAACTCAAAACAGAGATTTTGGCAGTGAACAAGAGCGATTCCGTTGCACTTCACAAGAAAACGGATTCCTACTGCTGAGGGGCAACAAGACTTTTACAAATGAAGTAACCAAGCATGTGTGGCACCAGAAAAACCTCGTTACGTTAGCCCTGAGCAGTAGGAATCGGTTTTATTATGAAATGCAACAGAATAATAAAAATCGCTCTTGTTCATAGCCAAAATCTGTTTTGACTTTGAGTGCAAATATCTCAGGAAACAAGCATCATATCTTAATATATCATAGTATAAGTTTCACCAATCTTTCAAGAATTAATTTATGTTTCATATAAAATAGGACTCACTGAAATCGGTTGAGATTTGCGGCTGCTACAGTAAAAAATCTGCTGGGTTGTTTTAATCTCTGTTGAGCACTGCCAAAATCTCTGTTTTGATTTTGAAAGCAATTATCTCAGGAACTAAGCAACGCATCTTAATAAAAGCTACACCAGTCGTTCAAGAATTTATTTATCTTTCATTTAAAGCAGGATTCATTCAAATCGGTTGAGATTTGCGGTTGCTACAGCAAAAAATCTGCTGGGTTGTTTTTTTTTGACGCACCCTGTAGAACACTCTCCGTAAAACCAGCCGTACGTACTTTATAACTGCAAATGTTTCTAGGCACAATATGTAGATGCTTCATCTTAAGTAAGTAATTTTATTCAAAAATAAACAGAACAGAAATGCCCAAGACTGAGACCAAACAGATAGGGGTGGGGATGGGCCGCTAAACGGCCACTAACACCCTACCTCGATAAAATCTACTAAGATCGGTATTACAGAGAGTGTTGCGGAAGGCGCGTGCGGAGCGCAAATTAACTGTTTCATTTGGTAAGGAGTTCCAAATATTTATTACTCGAATGGCAAAGGAAAATTTTCTTATATCAAGCCTAGACTTCGGTAAACACAATTTATACTGGTGGTCACGTGTGTTGAGATTATTAAATTTGAAAAACAAATCAACAGGGAGGTCAATTTGTCTGTGAATTAATTTGTACACCATTACAAGGTCAGCAACAATTCTTCTTTTTTCTAAAGACTCCAAATTTAGCAAACTTAGCCTTTCGGAGTATTCAAAATTCACAAGACCTGGAATTCGACGAGTAAATAATCTCTGTACTCTTTCAACCAGATCTATGTCCTTAAGTAAATATGGATTCCACACCTCAGAGGCATATTCTAGCTTAGGACGAACAAAAGTTTTGTACAGTTTGATAAGGAAATCCTTGGTCTTAGTTTCAAAACATTTAAAGATCAGGTTAACCAACCTAAACCCGTTTGCTGCAAGTTGATTACAATGGCGCGAAAATTTAAGATCATTAGAGATTAGCACACCAAGATCAGTTATTGTATCAACTGATTGAAGCTGACGACCAAGACATATGAAATTTGTATGAGCATTACCGTAACCAAGATGCAGGACAGCGCATTTTTGTATTGCAACAGATAGCTGTATTCTCTCTGCCCAATGCATCACCCTCTCAAGATCTCGCTGTAATACAACATTTACTGCGTTTCGAGGAAGAGCAAAGTAGAGTTTAGTGTCATCAGCGTAAAGAACAAATTTTGACTCTGTAAGCACCGAACTGAGGTCATTTATGTAAATAAGGAACAACAGGGGGCCTAATTTGCTACCTTGAGGAACACCAGAGGTTACAGGAATTGAGGAAGAAACTGCGTTATCTACCGATACATACTGTAAGCGATTTGACAAGTAAGCCTCAATCCACTTCAGTAATTTTCCTCTGATACCAATATTGTACAGTTTAGACATAAGTTTTGGATGAGAGACTGTGTCAAATGCTTTTGCAATATCGAGATAAATAACGTCGATTGTTAAAAAATTATCTAAATTTTGGGTCCATTCATTTAGACAATACAGTAGTTGGGCTACAGTAGAACGGTTTTTCATAAAACCGAACTGCTTAGGGGATATCTTATTGGTAGCAAGAAGGTATTCCATCATTTCATCAAAAATGATGGATTCCATAATTAACTCACTTTTAACAAGTGAACTTATAGGCCGGTAATTTTTGACAGAGGTACTTGCACCCTTTTTGAAGATTGGAGTAATACGAGCCACTTTCCAGATATCTGGAAGAGTGGCAGTTTCAAAAGATACAGAAAATATTTTCTTTAGAGGAGAAACAAGAAGAGCAGCAAATTTTTTGAGAACAAATTGTGGGATATAATCAGGACCCCTAGACATCTTTGGAGTAATTTTTAATAAGTGTTTAAACACTATATCATCAGACATAAGTATGTCCCGCAGAAATGTCGCATTTTCAACAGCAAACTCCTGCAAGGGTGACCCATCATCCGTTATAAAGACAGAGGCAAAAAAGGCATTAAAAGCAGATGCCTTTTCAGATGGGTCAGTAATGATTGATCCATCATCAGCGACTAGGTTAGGGATATGAGATTTGTTTTTGAATTTACTCCTAACAAATCTCCAGAAATCAGACTGAGATCCTTGGTTAAGTACAGATTGTTCAGCTCGACCAGTTAAGCATGTCACGTTGTAGAAGAAAATATACTGTACGATGTCAGAAGCTGTCTGAGAAACCAACTACGCCGGGAGTCCTCAGACATAAGGGGCACCGGTGGCCGCCGGGAGCAGTCAAAATCATGGCGTCGACACGCCGGGCGCCCTCCTGGTGACCGGCTCCCAGCAGCATGGCTAGAGTGGCTGGCAGTGAAATAAGGGCAACGTCCGAGATGACGAATCACGGGGCTAGCGAAATGGACCTCGAGTCTGATCGTAGGCCGTAAGACCCCCGCAAATCGGATCGGATCGGATCGCCCCCATTTGTCCTGTCAACACCCCAACGACTTGTATGAACTCTACTTATGAACTGTCACAACTGGTTTGTTTCCGGCGATCACTGTACATCGTCAGAATTTTTACTCTCAAAGTATCATCAACCAAATCTGTTTTGTAACTTCAACCTAGAGATGTGCACGGGCACTTTTTTCCGGCCCGGCGGGCCGCTCAGGTAAGGCATACTCGGCATACCATGCCCGCCGGCAACAAAATAGGGCCCGGCCCGGTCGGGGGCCTGAAAATAGTGCCCGACCCGGCCCAGCCCGCCCAAAACCCTGTTCCGCCCATTAATTTTGCTTTAAATTTGGTAACAATTTTCAAATTAAGAGCTAAATTTAATGCCAAGCTTTGGAAATTGGCATTTTTAAACAACAAAATGTCGTGTACTTTAAAATTTCTTTTTTGTTTCATGCCCCGGTCCGGCTCGGCCAAAATCCTTAACGGGAATGCCCGGCCCGTTCACATTTCTACTTCAACCACTAGTTATGGTCTTCCACATTGTCATTTTGACGGCCGACACATGGAAGGAGGGATCCGTGCTGCGCGGTTTAGAAAATTTGTTTACAAAAATCGGCCAAAAAATCGTCCGAAAACGGTTCGCGCAACTTTACTTTGTGCATGATGTGTTAAAAATTTCAGCGAAATTGATTGACGAACAATAAATATCCAGCAAGACGAAACCGATGATAGATAGATGCCTTCACAAAGAAAGACAGATACAGATGACAGTAGGGGCGGCTGTCTTGTCTGTGCCAATCAGCAGCAGACAACTTAGCGGAACTGGGCGTGGTTTTCTGTTGTGTACTGTGCGCTGTTTCGTTCGGTTCCGGCAAGAGACTCGTCACTGCTTTCTTTTGTGTCTGATAAAGTTGGGTGCGAACCTGTTTTAGTGTAACCCGTTCCAATTCTCATCTTTCGGTGTGTTTGGTTCACCCAGAATTTACTGAGACTCCAGGCCGGTAATCCTGGAGTTTATAAAACTAAATTCGATTGCTTCCTTACAAAATATTCTAATAGAACGAAGGAAAGGAAGAGGATAATTTAGAGTTATACAGGGATGAAACGAGCTTTTTGTTATTGGCTGCTGCCAATACACTTGGCCAATGTGCCAAGCCCAAGCGGCAGGTTGTATACATACGTCCGTGATTGTTGTAAAAGTCGCTCTCAATAATACAACAACTGCCCCACTGGCTCGCTGTTGTGTTAGTTTGTGAAGTGCCACGCCATATCTTGGTTTTTAGTTTGCCGCTACTGAACTCTGCAGTGTGTAGACGCTTCTAAAATTTATCCACTGCTTTTTATTCGAATACTATTTTACCAAAAAATCGGTACCAGTTTCATAGACTCAGTAAACGCTTGTCTCCAGGTTTGGCGAAGACTATGATCAATCTGAACTCTAACAATTGTCGAGTCTACAAGTTGGTACTGACCGGAGGTCCGTGTGCCGGCAAGACCACTGGACTCGACCGGTTGGCTACGTTCTTCGAGAAGATTGGGTGGAAAGTGTTCCAAGTGCCCGAAATCCCTACCATCATTCTATCGGGAGGAGTAAAATTTGAAGAGGTCACAGAAAAGCAGATGCTGCAATTCCAAGAAGATGTGGTGATGGCTCAGTTGAGCATGGAGGAAACTTTTTTCCACCTCGCTGACTCTTGCATGTCTGACTGTATGGTGATTTGTGACCGCGGTACTATGGACCCTTCGGCCTATATCGAGCCAGAAAAGTGGGAAGAACTGCTAAGTCGCAACAATCTGAATGCTGTGGAGCTCCGGGATAACAGATATAATCAGGTGAGGGATAGTAATTTTCTGATAGGTTGCTAAAAACCAAAAGTTCTGCACCCTTTGAAATTTCACTAATCCATTTGGAACAGCGAACACGAATTACCGAGTTTAAGCTCGAACAAATTGTGTCATATTGGCCACCTAAGGCGCGTCTGTATTATTTTTCTTTCGAAGTCAATGCTTTAGACGAAGACTACCTAAACCGCTTTATTTGTGAACTGTTTGAACAGTTTTGTGTTCGCTGTTCAAGCCGCGCGTCTAAACGAATACACATAAGATTAGTTAAGAAAGATTAAAGAAGCAGGTTGCAAAAGCAGCCATTTCAAAAAGTAGAAGCCACAATGCAGTGCATTGAGCAACCAGTATTTACCTTAGTAAATTGGGTATTAACCACCGAGCAAAGGTGAGATCCTGGACCAAACCTTGCGAAACGTAAACCAGACGGGTTTTGCCGCCAATGCTGAATAATGCGTAGGCATGTTACAGTACTAACTATAAACACCAAAGCAGTAAAAACAAAGGTTTTCTCTCTTTCTTATAGTTGCGCAATGATACACACCAAAGCAAAAAACAAAAGACCAGTGGGGATTACATGGGGTCGGCCCCCCTGGTTAAACTTTTCTGAATTGAGTGCTATTCAATTATCCCTTTTTCTGTTTTGTGATTATAACTTCTAAGGACCGTGGCTTCCGTGCGCGATGCGCCAGCGTTATCCTATTTTTGGTTTTCTAAAATAATTTCAAGCACTGATAGATAACAGTTGCAGTAAACTTCTGCACACTTTGGTTCAACGTCTGAGAGTATGTAGTGTAAGGGGATACTGTACAGTATGATGCATTATAAGTATTATATATAATTAAGTTTGTATTTTCAGGTTGTACATTTGGTGACAGCAGCGGACGGCGCCGAAGACTTCTACACATTGGCCACAAACAAAGCACGCACTGAAACGGCAGATATGGCCAGAAAGAGGGACAGGAGAACTCAAAAGGTACTACACATACATTTTGTACAGTACAGCACAGTTCTACTGTAATCTGTAGCACTGAGATGCATTACATGTACATACATACTACGTACATATAACAGTCAGGCACTTAACGCCGTTTATGGTACCGACACCATATAAGGTGCCGGTACCATATATGGTACCGGTACCGAGGGTAGTGGTACCATATATGGTACCGGCACCATATATGGTACCGTCACCATATATGGTACCGGTACCATATATGGTACCCCCACCTTCGGGGCCTGTGGTGGCACCATATATGGTACCGGCACCAT
Organism: Sabatieria punctata; assembly: GCA_030248155.1. NCBI lineage: Eukaryota > Metazoa > Nematoda > Chromadorea > Araeolaimida > Comesomatidae > Sabatieria > Sabatieria punctata. The sequence goes on along the minus strand of JASANB010007521.1, from coordinate 40,674 downwards.
ATATGGTGACGGTACCATATATGGTGCCGGTACCATATATGGTACCGGTACCATATATGGTACCACCACTCCACTTATTCGAAGAGGTACCATATTTAGTGCCGGTACCATATATGGTACCACCACGCTCGGGGACTGTGGTGGTACCATGTATGGTACCGGTACCATATATGGTGCCGGCACCTTATATGTGTGCATTTGTACTGGTACCATATATGGTACCGGCACCATATATGGTACCCCTACCTTCGAGCACTGTGGTGGTACCATATATGGTGCCGGTACCATATATGGTGCCGGTACCATATATGTTGCCGGTACCATATATGGTGCCGGTACCATATATGGTGACGGTACCATATATGGTACCGGTACCATATATGGTACCGGCACCATATATGGTACCCCTACCTTCGAGCACTGTGGTGGTACCATATATGGTACCCCTACCTTGAGGCACTTGATTTTCTGCCATTAAACTCAATTTTTAAACGAAAGAAAGGTGCAAAAGTTAGGCATGTTTTAAGTCTGAATTCGATTAGTAAGCGATAAATTCAGTTTGGGAATTTTTGGTCCCGTACATAGTCAAGCATCTTCAGAGGGCTGAGGACTCTTCAGTCATGACTGAAGTGTCTAGTACAGTAAACCTTTGTAGCTCAAACAAAAATGAAAGGTGTTAAATGTATTCACAGACGATTCTGAACGTTTTTGGAGACGTTTTCTTTTCGATTCCAACTCACAACCCTGCGATCTTTTCCGGTGCTCAACCAACTTCCCCACCCTTCTCTGAACTTTGTAGTTTATGGTTGGCCTCTTACATTGTCTTACGAAAAAACCAGATTCGGCTGATCGAATGCATGTACCAACCACCCATGCCCATGCCTAACTTTTTCATCTTTCTTTCATTTAAAAATTCGGGTTCTTAAAATACTCTTCAGCCACTTTTGGCGCTCTAACTCTTTTGCAACCCTATAGTGGCATATTTTATTGCAGAATTTCGTAGAGCTATCATTGCTCTACATTTTGGTTAGTGGAACGTTTGCCTATCAGCTTGCGTTTACGAGAAAATTGAGTTTAATGACAGAAAATCAAGTGCGAAATTGGCCTCAAGGTAGGGGTACCATATATGGTACCGGTACCATATATGGTACTGGCACCTTATATGGTACCGGCACCATATATGGTACCACCACAGTGCTCGAAGGTAGGGGTACCATATATGGTACCGTCACCATATATGGTACCGGCACCATATATGGTACCACCACAGTGCTCGAAGGTAGGGGTACCATATAAGGTGCCGGCACCATATATGGTACCGGTACCATACATGGTACCACCACAGTCCCCGAGCGTGGTGGTACCATATATGGTACCGGCACTAAATATGGTACCTCTTCGAATAAGTGGAGTGGTGGTACCATATATGGTACCGGTACCATATATGGTACCGGCACCATATATGGTACCGTCACCATATATGGTGCCGGTACCATATATGGTGCCACCACAGGCCCCGAAGGTGGGGGTACCGGTACCATATGGTGACGGTACCATATATGGTACCGGTACCATATATGGTACCACTACCCTCGGTACCGGTACCATATATGGTACCGGCACCTTATATCAGTCAGGCACTTAACGCCGTTTATGGTACCGACACCATATAAGGTGCCGGTACCATATATGGTACCGGTACCGAGGGTAGTGGTACCATATATGGTACCGGTACCATATATGGTACCGTCACCATATATGGTACCGGTCCCATATATGGTACCCCCACCTTCGGGGCCTGTGGTGGCACCATATATGGTACCGGCACCATATATGGTGACGGTACCATATATGGTGCCGGTACCATATATGGTACCGGTACCATATATGGTACCACCACTCCACTTATTCGAAGAGGTACCATATTTAGTGCCGGTACCATATATGGTACCCCTACCTTCGAGCACTGTGGTGGTACCATATATGGTGCCGGTACCATATATGGTGACGGTACCATATATGGTACCGGTACCATATATGGTACCGGGACCATATATGGTACCCCCCCTACCTTCGAGCACTGTGGTGGTACCATATATGGTGCCGGTACCATATATGGTGACGGTACCATATATGGTACCGGTACCATATATGGTACCGGCACCATATATGGTACATACCCCTACCTTCGAGCACTGTGGTGGTTAAATATATTGTGGCGGTTCCATATAAGGTGCCGGTACCATATATGGCCGGTACCATATATGATACCGGTACCATATATGGTACCCCTACCTTGAGGCACTTGATTTTCTGCCATTAAACTCAATTTTTAAACGAAAGAAAGGTGCAAAAGTTAGGCATGTTTTAAGTCTGAATTCGATTAGTAAGCGATAAATTCAGTTTGGGAATTTTTGGTCCCGTACATAGTCAAGCATCTTCAGAGGGCTGAGGACTCTTCAGTCATGACTGAAGTGTCTAGTACAGTAAACCTTTGTAGCTCAAACAAAAATGAAAGGTGTTAAATGTATTCACAGACGATTCTGAACGTTTTTGGAGACGTTTTCTTTTCGATTCCAACTCACAACCCTGCGATCTTTTCCGGCGCTCAACCAACTTCCCCACCCTTCTCTGAACTTTGTAGTTTATGGTTGGCCTCTTACATTGTCTTACGAAAAAACCAGATTCGGCTGATCGAATGCATGTACCAACCACCCATGCCCATGCCTAACTTTTTCACCTTTCTTTCATTTAAAAATTCGGGTTCTTAAAATACTCTTCAGCCACTTTTGGCGCTCTAACTCTTTTGCAACCCTATAGTGGCATATTTTATTGCAGAATTTCGTAGAGCTATCATTGCTCTACATTTTGGTTAGTGGAGCGTTTGCCTATCAGCTTGCGTTTACGAGAAAATTGAGTTTAATGACAGAAAATCAAGTGCGAAATTGGCCTCAAGGTAGGGGTACCATATATGGTACCGGCACCTTATATGGTACCGGCACCTTATATGGTACCGGCACCATATATGGTACCACCACAGTGCTCGAAGGTAGGGGTACCATATATGGTTCCGGTACCATATATGGTACCGGTACAATATATGGTACCGTCACCATATATGGTACCGGCACCATATATGGTACCACCACAGTGCTCGAAGGTAGGGGTACCATATATGGTACCGTAACCATATATGGTACCGGTACCATAAAAGGTGCCGGCACCAGAAAAGGTACCGGTACCATACATGGTACCACCACAGTCCCCGAGCGTGGTGGTACCATATATGGTACCGGCACTAAATATGGTACCTCTTCGAATAAGTGGAGTGGTGGTACCATATATGGTTCCGGTACCATATATGGTGCCACCACAGGCCCCGAAGGTGGGGGTACCATATATGGTACCGGTACCATATATGGTGACGGTACCATATATGGTGCCGGTACCATATATGGTACCACTACCCTCGGTACCGGTACCATATATGGTACCGGCACCTTATATGGTGTCGGTACCATAAACGGCGTTAAGTGCCTGACTGTATATGGTGTCGGTACCATAAACGGCGTTAAGTGCCTGACTGTATATGGTGTCGGTACCATAAACGGCGTTAAGTGCCTGACTGTATATGGTGTCGGTACCATAAACGGCGTTAAGTGCCTGACTGTATAACCGTTGAAACTACATACTCGTTGAAAACTTCAACCTACTGTGAGGCAGGCTTTTCAAGCGTATTTTAACCCTTTTTTGCTGTTTACAACAAAAATGTTTTACAAACTTCAAAACTTTCTTACGCACTATATAGAACACCAAACAAAGTTTTCTCTAAAATTGGGAAACAACGAAGGGAAGGGTCAGCAGGTGATTCTCTGCTTGATCTTGATGCATTCTACAGTTCCACTAAATCAGGATTAAAACTATGACAGTAGAGTACACTATTTACTTATAGAAACGTAAAAATTTTCTTGGATTCACACACAAAGGGCGTTTTATTCTATTTTACGACGCTTTTTAGCATATGGTTTTGTTTCACACTGAAAATTTTGAAGAGAAAAGAATGATTCTGTGATACTTTTTAGCGGATAACTACTGTTTTTTTCAGGATAAACGATTTATTGGTTTAGTCACAAGCTTTTCTGGCTGACTTTTGGTGACTGAAACATGATAAATCGCTGAAAATGTCAATTTAGCTCTGTTTCTAAAAGTAGTCAAAGTAGTCAAACGCTGCTCATCATAGTCAAATGGTTTGACCACAAAGTAGTCAAATTTGACTACTTGGGTGGTATTGTAGTCAAACCAGCGGTAGTCGTAGTCATAGTCAAACGGAAATTTAGGTATTGTGACAGCACTACTTCAACCTAGTGTTGTTACAATACCAAAATTTCCGTTTGACTATGACTATGACTACCGCCCGTTTGAGTAGAATACCAGAGTAGTCAAATTTGACTATATTGTAGTCAAACCATTTGACTACTACGACCACTGGTTTGACTTTTGACTACTTTTTTAAACAGAGCCAAATCGATATTTTTAGCGATTTAAGCTTCAGTCACCTGAAATGGCTGTGACTACATCCGTAATCGTTTGCTTTGAAATAAATGATACGAGTACCCGCAAAGATGAGCGCATGAGTGCATAATTGTTTCTTTCTGTTGAAATTTTCGATACAAAAGAAAAACGTGCTGCACAAAAATAGCCACAAAAAGAACAAAACGCTTTTTGCATGTGAAAGCAAGAGTTCAGTTCTCTCATCCCATGTTCTTCTTTGATGCGCAAAACGTTTTTAGGAAGGTATTGTACTGTAGTGTACAGTATGTCATATTTTTTACTCTCACGGAAAAGCTTGCATCAAGCAGAGATTGATTCACTAACTGATACCTGTCATTGCTTCAAAATTTTCTGAAAAGACGTTGCTCAGTGTTCTAAAGTTGTTTGAAACGTAACAAGTTTGCAAAATATTTTGTTGCGAGCAGCAAAAAAGTGGAAAAATGCGCTTGAAAAGCCTGCCTCTTATAACAAAACGTAGTCATGGTCAAACGGTTTGACTACCTGGTTTTCGTTTGACTACGTATTTATGGTAACCGAAGTAGTCAAACTTTGACTTTGACCACCTGTCCGTTTGACTGCAAAATCACAAAAGTATTAACTATGACTTTGACTTTGACTAGTAGGAGTAGTCATAACAACACTACTTCAACCCCATCAAAACAGTTTAAGAAACCTTCACCGAGTAATGTAGATATATGTACCAGTATTAAACTGGTACAGAAATCATCAATTTTTTCTTTCAAATGCCTTTGGTAACGGAGTTTAGCCTTTCCTTCCTGGCTGTTATTCAAGATGTATACTGTAGGTGTTTTTTAGTTGTTTTTGTCATTTTGTGCTTTTTTTCGCTGTTAAATGCAATTTGTCCGTTTAGAATTGCAATTTAGAGCGTTATTATTGATTTAAACATGCTAAAACACATTTCTAGGCGTCTTTGGCAACTTTTAAAAATTCTCCCTGGACCGGACCGGACCTACAGTAGGTATGGCCAATGGTTTTCAAAAATTCACGCTACAGCAAAAAAATTCTGCTAAAACCGCCGATAACATGACCGGATGCGATAATTTACGCAAAAAACCGCACTTGATTCCATGAAAAATTAGAAAAATGCGATCTAAAAGCGTCCGTCTGCGAAGAACTTTTGTATGGCGCACTTGGTACCATTTTTAATTATGGGCAACAGATTCGAATAACTCGCGCTACAAGCAAAATTTACGCTAAAACGGCAATAGCATGACCGGATGCGATTATTTACGCAAAAAACCGCACATAATTTCATGAAGATTTGGAGAAATGCGGGATCAAAACAGCCGCGTGGATCAAATCGCGTAAATTAGTGTTTATAACTTGGTCGCCGTCCCAGCGGTGTCTGATTTTCTATGGCGCGTGTTACGAAGGTGAAACCAACTTGATTGTTTATAATCTACTAGAAAGATGTGATTATTCGTCGCCCAGCTAAATTAATGCAAAAAAGTATGATTGCAAGTGTTGGGTACAATAAAAGCCTGAAATGGCAAAAATTTAGGGTTAGAGAAAATTCAACATCGTTTGTGGGGTTAACGGCAAAGAGCAGAGAGCAAATTCTTATATCATTCGAAAGTCTGAAGTCTACTGTACACGGAACCGATTGAACATCTTGCGCCGAATTCGTCGTTTTTTTACAAGAACGAGGAACATGAAAAAAATCCACGAAAATGCCCATTTTCAGTAGTTAAGAAAGAATCAAATTTGTGGGGACCATGCCGAAGTGCGGAAAGAAAAAAAGCGGTGATATATAGGTAACGAGTTGCGCTGATTTTAAAACCGGTTGAACAAAATTTGAATCAACTCTCCTTTTAGCAGAAAATGGCCATTGAAAAACGACGAATTCAGTTTTCGAGAGGAAAATGCCCTTTAACGGCCGAATTATGATTCAAAATGCATCTTATTCGATAGCTCACACTCTGTTTCATATAAATGCATCACATCCCCCTATCAATAACGGAACACAAAAAAGCATTTGCGCTTGAAGTTGCAAAAACGGTTTTGGACCACTTTTTGGCTGTGATTTTGTATTTTCTATTCGGCGCGGCGCGAACGTGCTTTGGCCATCCCTACCTACAGTGTGCCAAATATTGATACTGTATCCCCTTTCCTCAGAGCAAACTAAGCTTGATAGGGAAAATGAAAGTCCGATTAGGACATTTTATTGTTGGTTAGTTTTTACTTAAACCCCAATATCGAGTGTTTCCTCTATTGGCACCACGAACAACTTGAAGAGTAGTCACTTTTATCTTCCTACCCTGCTTGTCTTCAAGTTGTTCTATTGCCAATAGAGGAACACTCAATATTGAGCTTGTGTGTATAAACCGACAATAAAACTACTACTTAGTAGCATGCTAGTTGAGCATGATCGGAAAAGTAGCATGAGTTCAGCAGTTTAGTTTACTCTGGAGAAGGGGCTATCTATTGTTTGGCACCCTGTATGTTTGTTTGCATGTATGCCAAAAGAGCGATGATCTTGGTAAAGGCGTCTGTAGAACAGGCCATGCAGTTGTGTTCTGAATTACAGGCCTGGATCGGGCATCCTTACTTCGACGTGGTGACCAACAAAGACTGCAGCAAGTTCGACGACAAGATCCTCAACCTCATTCAGATCGTGTGCGACCGCGTGGGCGTCGACTACGGCGACCGATTGGCTGCCGACAGTCGGAAGCGCAAGTGGCTGGTCAGCTCGATCGATAGTGACCGGTTCCCTGAATTCAAGGAGTTCGACGTTGTCCACGACTACCTGCATGTCCGTGAGGATAACCCTAGCATTCAGGTGGCATTGAAGTTTTTATTTTTCTTTCTTCATTTAGTCAGTTCAGTTGTGAACTGAGTGGGCTGGCCGATGTGAAGAAAGTAAAGAGTGTTACGTATTTCAGTCGAGAATCAGACGCAGGGGTCAATTGGGTAACTGGATCTATACCTCCACGATAAGGATGGAACTTGGAGGCAAAACTGTGGAAACTCGTAGACATATAAGTAAGTTCATATGTTCATACTGTTACAGGTTTTTGTTATTAATGGTATTCCACTGTATACTGCAGATATTGCGGGATTGGGTATTTTGTGCCCAAACACTCTGATTGGTCGGTACCTTAATTTTTAATGTCTCATCCATCATTAGATTTATAAAATCTATCATTTGCAATTTATAATCATACAGAGTGTATCGGGACTATCCAACTTGCGCACAACCGATTTGCGCACATGGATCGCGGGCACACCAACTTGCGCACAACCGGTTTGCGCACAAGCACAACCGATTTGCGCACATTTTTTTAATGCAGCTCAATATAGTCACAACTGACGAATATTGAACAGACAACAACAGTAATTACATAACAATTACATTATGTAGCACAATTTACACAACAATTTAAAACAATTTTATCATAGCACAATAACATGACATCTTATAGCTGTTTGCGCTTTGGCTGTGCGAAATAATGGCCTGTTCCTCTTAGAAAAGCCATGCGTTCGATCATACTGATTTGGTAACGCTCAGCCAGTCTGCGAATTTTGCCAACGATACGTTCGTATTTTGGATTGCGCAAAACGCACCCGCGGCCATCTGTTCTGTCTCTCAAAGTACTCAAACAATCCTCACTGCCAAAGAGCAAGTGGGGCCTCATAGATTATCATCCAACGCGGAGTTGCGTCAAAAACTGGCTGCCCCGACCGCTACCTTCCCGTCTGCTGCCCTGGACCCTCTGACTGTGGCACAGGACATCTGTGAAAGACAGGAAAAGCAACTGAATCTGGTTGTGTTCGGACTGCCGGAGGAGAAGAAAACTGACTCGGAGCAGAACGGTCTGGACAGAGCGATGGTTGAGCAAGCAGCAGAGAGACTCAAACTGAACTCGTGCGTCGAAGGCGTTCATCGTGATGGCGTGAGAGGACAGGACAACAAGCCGCGACTTCTGAAAGTGCGTTTTACGGACATTCACAGTAGGCACATGTTTTTGCATGGCGGTGGTTTTAAAGCATTGCAGAGTGTATCTGGTGCTGAGCGCATTTATGTTAGGAAAGACATGACGTTTCTTGAGCGTGAAAAGGCTAGACAAATGCGCGGTAACGTTGGTGCGGGTAGGAATAGGAGACCCAAGTACGGTCAGCCGCCAACTAAGGTGCTCTCTAAGGCTCGAACTGAATCTGTGTCTGATGGCGAAGAGTTTAGCTCGGTAAACTAGAAGGTCGCCCAGATGCACAAAAATTTGGTGTAGAGATTTTTGCGTTTAATGCACAGAGTATTGTAAACAAATTGGTCGACCTTAAAAGTTTTCTGAGCTCTAAACTCAACAGTGTAGTAATTATTTTTGAGACATGGCTAGGTGATTTACCATCGTCTGTGTTACCGTATAATGATGTTTTTTCTATTTATCGTTGTGACCGGTGCGGCAGACAAGGCGGCGGCGTGTTGGTTATGGTACCAATCGACTGGCATTCATACCAACCGATCGCATCGGTTGTTTCTGACTGCTTTGAGGGCTGTTGGGTTGAAATTAGTGGGAGCGGGTCGGAAAAATTGTTGGTAGCTGCAGTGTACCGCCCTCCTGGAGGCTCTCCTGACTTGACTCCATTGCTAAATTTCTTAGATACAGGTCTTTCTAGGGGCAAGCCCACAGTAGTAGTAGGCGATTTCAATTGCCTGGAATAAATTGGAGTGATATGACTGTAAATGGAAGTGTTGACTCAAAAGAATTCCATTTCTTAGAATTTTCCCTTTCGCGTGGATTAGAACAATGTGTTCATTGTCCAACCAGGAACCAAAATATTCTTGACCTTTTCTTTTTATCCGATAAAGAGTTTTTAATTGATTTCTCTGTGTTAGAGCCATTTTCAACTAGTGATCATGAAATGATGTATGGCCACCTAAATGTAAAATTGGTCAATAACACCAGAATGGAAACAACTAAGGTCAGAAACTTTTTTAGAGCTAGGTACGACAAAATTGAACAAGCACTGGAAGTGCTAAATTGGAATGAGGTTTTTTATCCTTGCACAACTCCAGAGGAAATGTGGATAGCGTTTTTATGTATTATAATAAATCCATTAATTGCAAAGTATGTTCCTTGGAAATCAAGTTCAAAGAAAGCTAAAATACGGTGGTCCAGAGAATGTCAACGGCTTGAAGTTAAACAAAAAGCGGCCCATAGAAAGTACCGCCTTACTGGTGCTATAGAAGATAAACAAAAATCGCGCGATTTTGCCAAAGCTTTAAGAAAGAAACGTAGGGAAGAGGAACGCGACAGTGAGCAAAGGGTTCTTGCAACAGGTACATACAGAGCTTTTTGGCAGTTTGTTAGATCTAAGACAAAATGTCCGGGAAAAAATCCACCGATCAAAACTGATCAGGGTGAAATTATTACTGATGGAAAAGTTAAAAGTGAACTTTTTAATCAATATTTTGCATCTGTTTTTCAACCCAAAGACAAAGTCGTTTACTTCTATCCCGAATTGACACAGTCAACCTTAGAAGCTGTTGAATTCAAACCTGAATGGGTATATGCTCGTCTAATGGAACTGCCAAATAAACAATCCCCGGGTCCTGATGGACTTGGTCAGTTTTTTGTTAAAAAACTGGCCTTCCAGCTAGCTTATCCCCTTACTAGGATTTTTCAAGAATCTTTCAGACTGGGAACAGTGCCACGTGATTGGAAGCTGGCAAATGTAGTTCCAGTTTTTAAGAAAGGAGCAGCGTCTAAGGTTGGCAATTATCGTCCAATAAGTTTGACATCAGTTCCCTGTAAAGTTATTGAATCCATAATAAAGGAGGAAATGCTAAAATTTCTTATTCAGGAAGGGTTGATTTCTGAAAATCAACATGGGTTTCTGTCTAGAAAATCAACAGTTACACAATTACTTTTGTGCATCAATGACTGGACTCAAGCTATAGATCAGGGCAAATTTGTTGAGGTTTTTTACATGGACATTGCAAAAGCTTTTGATTCTTGTGACCACAACATTTTGTGTGCTAAACTTAGAGCATATGGTATTAAAGGAAATTTGCTGAGTTGGATAAAAGCTTACCTTAGTGAACGCAAACAAAAAGTGATAATCGATAGACAAATGTCAGGACCTGTTGATGTTACCTCTGGAGTTCCGCAAGGATCATGTTTGGGGCCATTATTATTTTTGATATACATAAATGATCTACCCAAACTCTTTGACAACAGTAGTGTAAAAGTACGTATGTTTGCTGATGATTGTAAAATGTATATTAATTTTCCAAAAGAGGGATATAATTTGGACGAATTTAAGGGTTGTATTGAAAATATTTTAGATTGGTGCGAAGCTGTAAAGCTTACACTTGCCTTGCATAAGAGCAATATTTTGCACTTAGGTGGGACAAATCCTAAACATCAGTATGAAGTTAGAGGTAATCAAATTGAAAGTGCTAATGAAGTAAGGGATCTTGGTGTCCTGGTTGGACTGGACCATAACTCAAACTTGTGTTTTTCAAAACACTGTCTTAAAGTTGCAAAAGAGGCTGCAGTGAGGTCAAAATTAATATTTGCAGCTTTTTGTAGTAGAAATCCTGATTTTTTGCTTCAATTGTACAAAACGTTCGTGCGCCCAAAATTAGAGTATGCCACCCCAGTCTGGAATCCTTTTAAAGTGAAGGATATTAGGGTTTTGGAGAGTGTCCAGAGGTCGTTTACACTGCGGCTGAACAAAAATGAAATGCAGGGTTTCTATATTGACCGACTTCGAAAATTTGACTTGGAGACTCTAGAAACGCGACGTATTATCATTGACTTACAGTACGTATACCGAATTGTGTACGGACTGAATGATATGCGTTTTGAAGACTATTTTGAATGGGCTAAAACCATGCGTACAAGGGGTCATGATAAGAAACTGTATCTACCGGTTTTAAAGAAAAACCTTAACTGTAGAAAGTTCTCATTCGCAGTCAGAACCATCCGGCTATGGAATAATTTACCTGGTGAAGTTGTCAATTCAAATTCTCTTAGTCTGTTTACAAAAAGAATTAGTAGCCTGCCTATGTTTGATCTAACTTCGGCAACATAAGACCATACGTGGTCGTCTGTCTGCCGCGCCCAACATTTGTATTTCATTCCCTTTCTGTGTTTGGGCGAAATAAACTTACTAAACTTACAAACCGTCACGTCATTTGGGTCGTGGTAAATGAGGTCCGCCGCACCAACAATGATGTGCAGAGCTGGAACTCTAAGATGGCCAGGTTGTTCAACAAGCGGAAGCGAAGCATCCAGATATTTACTTTTTCTTGGAACGCATCCTATCAGAACAAAACAATGTAAGGCGCAGGCAATAAGATGGCAAAATTCGCAGACTGGCCGAACGGCCAAATGGGTTTGTCCAGCGCATGGCTTTTCTAACAGGAACAGGCCATTACTTTATACGCACAGCCAAAGCGCAACCAGCTATAAAAATGTCATGTTTATTGAGCTATTATAATTGTTTTAAATTGTTGTGAAAATTGTGCTAAATAATGTAACTGCTATGTAATTATTGTTGTTGTAATTGTGCTGCAGCAAAAAAATTGTGCGCTAATCGGTTGTGCGCAAATCGGTTGTGCTTGTGCGCAAACCGGTTGTGCGCTAATTGGTTGTGCGCAAATCGGTTGTGCGCAAGTTGGTCTGCCCGCGGTCCATGTGCGCAAATCGGTTGTGCGCAAGTTGGTAGTTCCCAGTGTATCTGTTCACTGAATGATTTTGGCCCTGCTGTGTAAGTATTGGGTTTTGGATTGTAAAGTTCTTTCATCGTGTATTGGTTTTTATGGTATGTATTGTTTCTGTAGTATAGTATAGTTTGAGTTTGTGCACAGAAAGTAGTGTACAAGTTATAGCTAAACGCGAGTACGAAGTAATGCGGATGCAACGAGATCAATCGCGCAGTTCGCTGATAAAAAAACGGCGCTGTTTCATAATAGAACATCAGTACTTCCAGTTGGACATTTACGTTCCTCCTCTGCCTCCAAAAAGTCCCGATCCAGGTAGGGATGATGTACTAACATTTTTTTAGGTTTGCTAGAAAAGGTTTTCTTTCCAGAACTAAAAAATAAGCCGATTTTATGGCTTATTTTATTACGATTTATTACGATGTTTATTGTTTTACTATTTTAGACTTTAACAAAAGCAATTTTTTGAAACTTTGCTATTAGTTTTATGTGTTAAAAATGTGAGATAATCTCTACCAAAAGTTCCGAATTTTAGCCCAAATTTTTGTTTTCCAAACATTCGATCCGAGTTTTCAGAGCAGCTAATAATCCTCGAAACCTACACCACTCACACCGGTGAAGAAATGCCGCTTCCTGATTGCCTTGAAATCGAGAAGGAAATAACGTCAGACCCGGTCTACTCTATGTACAATTTAGGTAGAAAACTGTTTGCTTTATTCTAATTAAGTCGATTAGTCAGTCATTCATTACTTGCAGCTCTTAGCAGAAGCGCCCAATAACAAGTCGGTGGATGCAGCTAAATTATTTTGGTGTCGATTATTTACAGTATCTATTGGTTGGTTGGTTGGTACTCTGCTTGGTGAGCTTCTTCTGCTGTCCAAATAAAACAGCCTAACATATTACGTTACGTAGTACACGTGCATACACAGAAGTTCCCTAATTTTTACACGTCCTCGCGTCGTGTACGTACAGTAGTTAATCCGGTTATTCGCCATTCGGACAGGATTTGGCTTGGCCAGCTCCAGTTTTCCCGGTTGGTTCCCCTTAATTCGGACAGACATTCAATGAGTATAGTAATGATAAATAGTAGCGTACCCAGGGGGCGTAGGGTGGGTACGCCCCCTTTTGTGGGGGAGGTAGGAAGGAAAAATTTGGCAATAGAGAAACTAATGAATTATGTACTAAAACTGTCTGCTTAATGTTCAGGATGCCTTTTGATTAAATTTTCTCGCCCTGGTCGAGCAGAAAAGCCCAGCCAGGCTTGTTTTCTATTAAAACCAAACTATTAAAACTGTCAATTTTAGGTTCAGAATACCCTTTAAAAGCGTTTTGAAGGCTGATTTTGCAAAATTTTCTTCCCCCGGCCCAACCAGACAACTTCAAAATTTTACACTCCCGCCCCGTTTGCAAAATCCTGGGGACGCCACTGATGGTAAAGTGATTCATTAATCCGGATTCGTTCTTTATTAGATTTATCCTTAACATCATACATGTAACAGGTCATCCGCCGATGGGGGGAGGGGGGTTGGGGGGCTCTGGCGCCGGCCGGGGGGGTCTGAGGCAGAATTTTGGGAGGGGCACTAAAAAACGCTCAAAAATCGAAAAAATCGCCAAAAATCGCTAATTTGGGCTAAAATACAGCTAAAAAGTGCTGTTTTGCAGGCGATTTTGGCAATTTTTGTGTCTGAAATTGTAAAAAATTGCAAAAATTAGCTCAAAAATTTACTTGCCAGAAAATCGGAGGGGGGGTCGGCGAAATCGTCTCGGGGGGGGGGGGTCCCCATCCGGGGGGGCTGGCCTAAGTCGGGTGGGGGCAGACCCCCAAACCCCCTGTTACATGTATGCTTAACATGTACGTACAATGTATGTACACACGGGCCGGAAAAAATTGTTGAAAGTTGCACGAATGCCGTATCGTCAACAAATCCTGAAAGATTCAACCAAATCGACAAACTACTGTAGAATTGTTTGGTCATATATTTATTATCTACACACATAATTACTATAGAGGTGGTCAACCAATATTATATTAAAGTCACTGCCATACACAGGTGATCCGCCGAAAGGGGCAGAGTACTCAGACAGAGGCAGAGATCACTCAAAAATCGGAATTTCGGGGTAGGGCAGCTAAAAGATTATATTTACAAAGAAAGGCAAAATTAAGCCAACAAATTGCTGCAGAGAAAAATCGGAGTGGTGAATTAAAAACTCCTTTTACGAAGAGCCCCAGCCCCTGTTAGGTTGGATTAATATTTCTGCCACCAGGGTGGCACTGGCACTTTCTAAATGACTGGCAACCACTCAATTGAGACTTTGCTAGACTGGCTAAGTTAATACCAACCCGGTGGCAACTTTGCCTCTCTGACCAAGTATTAATTGCGCCGTTGGTGATAGCGAGTTAGAAACTGGCAGAACTATAAATGCTCCTTTACAAGTATGAAGAGAGTAGGCAATATCAATTTCATTTGTGCGGCAACTTTTTATAGTTCTGTTTAATCAGCTTCAAGCGTTTCTGCTCCTCCTCCTCCACAGGGTTCCTCAGTCTCAGGCGTCCCTTCTGATCGCGCTCGCCCCACAGCAAGTCCATAAGGTTGGCAGTTTCCTCTGTGTCTTTGCGATAGGCCGGCGCATAGCTGGGTACGGTAGCTATGTCTATGCCGATGTCCATCAGCAATTCCATCTGTTTCTCCATACTTCCTGCGTAGATTTTGTCTGGCGGGTAAAGCGCCGCTGCCACATAGCGACCTTCCAAATTGAGATAGTTGAACAGTTGGACTGCGTTATCCTGCAGCAACTACGCATTAACTATACTAATATTGTGTGAATCACTAGAGATCGAATCCAATACAAATCCGGGACCTTAAAGGAATCTATCTTTAACCTTCAATCTATGATTAGTTTTCGGAAGTCGGTTTAAAGACAAACATCTCACAGTTAGTAGAATGTGTTTAAGAATCTGTTTTGTAGTAATACAGAATGTAAAACAAAAAGCAATACAATTTTTGGCCCAGCCCAGCAGCAAGTATTGCGGGTGTCAGGTATTGTGATTGGAATATAGGTTTTCTGCTTTGTTCGCACTCTATACATTAGAACCGGGAGAAACAATTAATGATTCTTCCGTTCAGCTCACCTGACGGAAAACGTTGAACTACCATTGCAAGCCAACAAGTTGACAATTTTTGCTGCAAATTAGTCAGCCACTACAGTTTCTACAAAAGAAACTCTAGACCAATTTACAGAACAAACGGGCAAGAATTGAGCTCACAGAAGCATACATGGGCCGGGGGTAAGGGGGTATACCCCTCCCCCTCGGCCGGCCATACCCCCCCTCGGCCGTCCATACCACCCCCTCGGCCACCCACCCCCCTTCCCGGAGGGAGGAAAATTTCGCTTATTTAAGGCAAAATAGGCGTTTTTTGGCCTTTTTCGGGGGACCCCCCCCCCCCCGAGGTCTCAACCCCCACCCCCCTCCGGATTTTTCCGGCCCATGTATGCACAGAAGCGTTTCAAATTTTTCCATTCAGGTGAGCTGAACGCAAAAATAGTTTGTTTCTAACGTAACAGACTGTCAACTCACAGTGGTGTGTATCTCGTTCGGCACCTTGTGTTCTTTCAGAAAAGGCCCGATCCGTCGACGCACAGGGTCTATATTGACTTTGTCGCCTACCCCAATCAGCAGAATGTCTGTTCAAAATGAGCACAGTAAACAAACTGTTAGGTAAGTACAAAAGGTAGTTGTCCCCATCGACCGTCATCACTAGCCCCACCTACATAGCTGTCCGATTTACCACCAGACATGGGTAAAGGGGCAGACATGGGCCAGCATTTCGGCTGAGGGGGGTAGAATTTTCAATTCCTGAGGGGGGCTGAGGGGGGTAGGAGCGCCTGAACGGGGGGCTGAGGGGGTGGTAAGCCAAAGAGTCCGATTTTTGGCTAAAATCAAGGTTTTTTGCTTACTTTTCATTAAAATAATCCAAAATACTGTAAGCTATTCTGAGCTCATTTACACCTAATCCAGGCATTTACACCTCAGCCGAAATGCTAGCCCATGTCTGCCCCACCAGGTAAACTGCCTTTATAAAAGTTGTTCTTCTAAGCCTAAGCATGAGCTTCCGACTGCCTAACCTTGAAAAGAAGACCAAAAAATAGTGTGGTCGACAGGTGGAGTAGCGGCCTCAGCCCTGGTCATTCGTGCAAGAAGCAAAGGTCACACACCGTCAGGGACTATAGCCATCTTTAGATATGTACATGGCTGCCCACTATTACTTATTGAAAGCTTCCATAGTTGTTGCTAAAAAACCACTCAGGTTGTTTATAACTAAACATGGCCATAGTGCCCTATCTGACATAGGAACGTACCCAGTCGCGGTTCAAGTAGCGTAAAAAACTCTAAAGATTCTTCTGTGATATCGTTTGGAGTCAGCACCTAAAATGCGCTTCATTAAAATAATAATTCTCATCCATAGCCTACTGTATGTAATTTGTCATTTTTTATTAAGAACAAACGTTAATACTTACGTACGTACATAAGCCATACATGTAACAGGTCATCCGCCAAAGGAGGGGGCTGTGGCGCCGACCAGGGTCTTAGCCCAAACATTGGCTTAAACAAAAATTTGCTAAAAAATTACTTGCCGAAAAAATCGAAGGGGCAGGTCCGATCCGGGGGCTTTGGCCAAAGTCGGGTGGGGCAGAGCCCCCTGTCACATGTATCACACACGACATTAAGTAATCCAAAGGAAATACAGAAAAAAACAGTTGAATATACAGTCAGGCACATAACGCCGTTTATGGTACCGACACCATATAAGGCATACATGTAACAGGTCATCCGCCGATGGGGGGAAATTTTGGGGGAGGGGGGGTGGGCACTAAAAAACGCTCAAAAATCGAAAAAATCGCAATTTTTTGGCTAAAAATTGCCAAAAATCGCTAATTTGGGCTGAAATACAGCTAAAAAGTGCTGTTTTGCAGGCGATTTTGGCAATTTTTGTGTGAAATTGTAAAAAATTGCAATAATTTGCTCGAAAATTTACTTGCCAGAAAAATCGGAGGGGGGTCGGTGAAATCGTCTCGGGGGGGGGTCTGGCCTAAGTCGGGTGGGGGGGCAGACCCCCAGACCACCCTGTTACATGTATAATATAAGGTGCCGTCTGTGGTTCAGTGGTAGCAACTCTGCCTGCCAAGCACCCAGCATTAGACACACAGTAGGGGTTCGTCCCCGGTGATTGCCTCGCATGTGGCCCTTTATGGGTTCTTTACTGGTCTGTCCGGTGCGTTGTATACCATATGGTACCACTCTGTTCAGATTTCGTACCACATAGTGGTACCATCACGGTACCGGCACCCATATCATAGCCATGGATAGCGGTACCATATATGTATGGTACCATCACAGTGCCCGAACGTGAGGTAGCATATATGGTGTCGGTACCATAAAGGCGTCAACTGCCTGACTGATATACCTTCCAAGAAAGGGCCACCCTTGGAAACAGAGCCACCGGGCCATACAAGAAGGTGGTGTCGATGAGTCTAAAGCCATAATTGGAGTAACTGAGCACACACATGTCCTTGCTCCTCCTCTGAGTCAGTTCCTCTGCAACGCTGGTCATGGTGCTCTTGAAGCTGGCGTCACTGTCAGTGTAGGGCGTGTAGAGAAGGGAGGAATTGTCCACCGACCAGGAGTCCATTTTGCGACGAATTTTGGCCAGCGCGCTAATACCTGCGCGACGTTGATCGTCGGCCTGGTCGGAAAAAGCACGAACCACTATCGTTCTGCTTCTACGAATGCACAGAATACCGCTTTTTGCCAGTTTGTTCATACCTGCACCGGAAAGCCAAATATACAAACATATTATACAGTCAGGCACTTAACGTCGGTACCGAGGGTAGTGGTACCATATGGTACCGTCACCATATATGGTACCGGCACCATATGGTACCACCACTACCAAATATGGTACGAAATCTGAACAGAGTGGTACCATATGGTACCGGTACCGGTAAAACGCGAAGGTACCATATGGTGCCACCACAGGCCCCGAACGTGGGGGTACCATATATGGTACCGGTACCTATATGGTACCACCACAGACCTCGAACGTGGGGTACCATATGGTACCACTACCCAAGGTACCGGTACCATATATGGTACCGGCACCTTATATGGTGTCGGTACCATAAACGGCGTTAAGTGCCTGACTGTTATGCACCCTCAGGTGCTTACTATCCACATATGTACATAAGGGCCGTGAGGGTCTGGGGGTGTACCATGAAGAGGTAGATAAAAGACGGAAAAAAAGTAGCAAACCCTACAACTACTTTACAAACTGTAACCTTGTTTAAGCGCAGAAATTTATGAGTGACGATTGCATTCTGCGTGGCGTTTACACAAGTTAACGAGGAGTCTGCCTCTCCACCTACACAGTGACAATTTTTCTGGCTCAGTTTCTGGAATTCGTACGCATTTGAACATTCCTGTAAGAGAAGTTTCTAGTTTAACTTGACTTGAGCCAGGATTAGCGGTTTTATCCGCAAAACTTTTAGCCGATCACCTATTACAGTCAGGCACTTAACGCCGTTTATGGTACCGACACCATATATCGTACCGGTACATCGGGTAGTGGTACCATTACATTCGACGACTGTATATATATATTATTATATGGTACCTCTACCCATGGCCATGGGGGCCTGTATGGTAAGAAATCTGAACAGAGTGGTACCATATTATGGTACCGGTACCAATGCGAAGGTAGGGGTACCATATGGTACCATCACAAGCCCCGAACGTGGGGGTACCATATATGGTACCACTACCCTAGGTACCGGTACCATAAACGGCGTTAAGTGCATGACTGTATTATTTTTGTATTGCAGAGATGAAAGTAAAACTGATAAAACAGCTTAAAATAAGACTAACCCAAGCAAAAACTTCCTGAAACATAAACCAAACGGGTTCAGTGATCTACAGAATGCATCTGTTTGTTAGCATAAAACTTCTGGCCGAACCAACACTATTGCGGCTACAGCAGTCAGTATCAGACAGTGCAAACCGATCACAAATCAGAAGCGATCACTTGAGAGCGGCTAAAGTTTTATCAAATCAATCACAGCTTGGCACGGCAGGCAAGAGCAGAGTAGCAAAGAATACTTACAACTAAAAGAAGACTAAGAAAACTCAAGTGACATATCCAACAACCTAACCGCCTTTGGTGCGTTCCAGCAATCCATAAATATCATCGAAGCTTTCTTTGAGACAAGCGGTCATCTGATGCGGGTCTCGCTTGCCCTTATAAGCGCTGACCACACAGCCCAACCGTCGGTTGACCACGTTGTAGCCGATGCCGAATCCGTCCGACACCACCGGACAAAAGCCGCCCATGATAATAGTGTCGGTGGAGAGTGTAGAGGTGGAAATGATGTAGTGGTTGGCGATTTGGAAGCTCTCGTGCTCATACAAAAGTGGAATCGACTCGCCCAGTCGCTCGGCCGTCACTCGCAAGGCCATCAAGTGTCTGTCGAACCCTTGACCTGCAATGCAAAGCTGATAATCAGTCCCTATCTCCAGTTACTACTTGGACAAGGGGATCCGATGTGCCACCCTGCCGCCGGCGCATCACTCACACCAACATCCCTAGAGTTGTAAAAAAAAATTTTTTTTGAAAGCCAAAAAAAAGCTTTTTTTTATGAAAATTTTTCATTTCGAAATTTTTTTTTTCAAAATTTTTTCCTAGCATGAAATATAGCTTGTAGGTTGTAGGAGATGCAAGGATGCATCAGAAGCAACTTTAAATGCAAAAGCTGATACTTTGGTTCAAACATAGTGTTACAGCCTGAGAGTCGACATTCTACCTGCAGCATTGCTCACAGAGTGGCTGCTGCCCTTCAAAACCTATTTTTAGGCTTAGAATAGGCAAGAAATTGATAGAACTGCACTCCTAACGTATATCTGAGGCTAAATTCAGCGATTTTCCCCCAAAATTTCCATACTGTGAATAAAATAAAAAATTTTCGAAATGGGCCTTAAAAAAAGCTTTTTTTTAAAAAAGAGCCTAACAACACTAAACATCCTGCCCTTCCTTCGCTACTAGCCTAAACACATGCTCGGTGTCAGTCTGGGCGGGTCTCAGTGTAGCTGTCCCCGTTCCCGTTTGTCCCAACACGTGTGGTTGCTATTGTAGCTTTAGGTGCTTAGGCAGCTCCCATTTACCTACTCGCTGTCACCAGCTTTCTGTGGTCTGGGTTGGGCTTTGTGACCAAGAAACTTGCCGCGCCGAGAGGATGAACGCACGACCACGCGTACAGTGGCTTTGCGGCCTGAACCACTACACCAACTGTGCCGGCAGCAACAAAAAATAGCTATACCTAGCTGAGTGAAGGAAAGCTTACCCAGAGAGGCTTCCTTGACCAACTGATTGTGAGTCTTTGAGCACTTGCTGATCAGCCCTCGCAACTCATTGTCGGAGTGGTCGACTCTATTGAGAAAGGCGTCTACACACTTTTGCGTGGCAGTGGTGGCCGGTCGCATGGTCTCCGTGCGTCCGTGCTTGAAGGCAGAGGTGCTGCACGACTCGTAAGTGGCCACCGTACGGCCCGTCTTCCGTCTGAACGCCAGCTGCAACCCAACCCTCAACATTAACTACCTAAAGCAATGATAGGCCCTCTCCCCAGTAAAATGAACTAAGCAAAGCACTATCGGAAGAACATGAACGTACACAGTAGCAGACATGGGCAAACGGGGGGCTGAGGGGGTTAGCCCCCGTCAGGCTCTGACCTACCCCCTCAGGAATGTTTTGGAAGAATTTTGTATAGAAAATTATGATAAAAATATGTCTGGATTGGGTGTAAATGAGGTCAGAATAGCTTATTTTAATAAAAAATAAGCCAAAAACCTTGATTTTAGTAAAAAATCGGTTTTTTGGCTTACCACCCCTCAGCCCCCCCATATCAGGAGTTGAAAATTCTACCCCCTCGGCCGAAATGCTAGCCCATGTCTGCACAGTATGACATTCTGTTGTCGGTTTCTGCTCCCAAGCAGACATGGGCAAAGGGGGGGGGGCTGAGGGGGGTTGGCCCCCGTCAGGCTCTGATCTACCCCCCATCAGCCGGCCGCTACCCCCCGTCAGGAATTTTTGGGAAGAATTTTGTATAGAAAATTATGATAAAAATATGCCTGGAATAGGCGTAAATGAGCTCAGAATAGCTAATTTTAACTTATTTTAATGAAAAATAAGCCAAAAAACCCTGATTTTCGCTAAAAATCGGACTTTTTGGCTTACCACCCCCTCAGCCCCCCATCAGGCGCTCCTACCCCCTCAGGAATTGAAAATTCTAACCCCCGCCCATCAGCCGAAATGCTAGCCCATGTCTGCTCCCAACTCAACATTGAGTCTTCCTTCTAACTGTGTCACGAACAGCTTAAAGACAAAAGTCACTTTTGACTTCCTAATTTGCTCATCCTCACCCACTTCCTGACGCCAGTAGAGGGAACAGGCGGTGTTGGTCGCAGGGGTGGAGTAAGCATTCAAACCGAATCTAGGCTACTGGCACCATATATGGTACCGGCACCCATGGCTATGGGTGGGGGGCAGACATGGGCTAGCATTTCGGCTGAGGGGACGGGTAGAATGTTCAATTCCTGAAGGGGGTCTGAGGGGGCGGTAAGCCAAAAAGTCCGATTTTTTACTAAAATCAACGTTTTCTGGCTTACTTTTCATTAAAATAAGCTATTCTGAGCTCATTTACATAGGCATATTTACATATAATTACCATACAAAATTCTTCCAAAAAATTCCTGAGAGGGGCCAACCCTCCTCAGCCCACAGTTGTTAAAAAAAATTTTTTTGAAGGCCAAAAATTTTTGCTTTTTTTTAAAAATTCAACAAAAAATTTTTTTTTGAAAATCGTCTTAAATGGGTCCAGCATGCTAGTACAGATACTTAAAACAAATTTTCCACTTTTGCACCTAAAGTCAGTTGAGAAACCTGTTCGAAAACGACAATACAGCTCTAAACACTGCCTGTAACTGCATAATTTCACCGAAAATTGTCTTTAGAGGCACTTCTAGGTGAATCCTAAGGAAGGATTTCTTACGCAGTCGCTGTTAGGCTCAATGCAAAAGAAGTACTACGCATGTTGCTGGACAAAATGTTGGCTGCTTCCAAAGAATTTACAAAAAATTGGATGTATGTACGTGAATTTCCCCACTTTTTCCTTTAATTTGCATATTGATTTTTCAAAAAAAAATTTTTTGAGCCTTCAAAAAAAAGATTTTTTTTAAAAATAAAGTCTTTTTTTTAATTTTTTACCCTAACAACTGTGCCTCAGCCCCCTTTGCCCATGTCTGGTGAGGGTACCGACAGTCTCCGAGCATGGGGGTGCCATATGGTGTCAGTACCATAAACGGCGTTAAGTGCCAGACTGTAGGAAGCTTTTGTCCGCACCGATATTAAGAGGAAAACCCACTCAACCCAATTAGTGTGGCCAACTGGCCAACTGCCAAAATGGCAATTCGCTGTTAAAAAGTTTCTTTTCAGTAGCTTCTACAGCACGTGTACCCTACACGTCCCCTCCCACGAGTCGGGACTTCCCCGCAGTGGAGGGGGAGTAAGGCAGGCTTGGTTTGCCTTGCAAGTCAAAGCTGCTTTACTGCTAACGCCGACTCCTCTTTCGGCCAATCACTTCTTCCAACCTCTTTCTTCCAAATTCTTATATATCCCTATACATATTCATATTTGCTCAAATCCAATCCGGGACGTGCCTCTTTGAGGTAGTTGGTGTGCAGTTCCCATCTGCATTAACGTCCCAGAATCCTCGCAAGGGTCGCAAGACTCTTTCAACATTCGCATCATTGATGTATGGTATAGAGTGCTGAAGATCTGGTGGCCACACTTGCCTTATCTCACCTCCTGAATATGTGTGCACTTTTGCACCCAGCTCATTTTCTCTTATACTGATGCATTTCTTTCTGCATCTTCTCATCTATAATTCCCGAGTCTCTGTCACCGAAAGGTTGAGCTGCTTTCTTGACTCAACGAATGGTTCACTGATGTGGCTTTGCTCCCACTCGTTCACCTGCCTGATCAGCACCTTCCCCACTTATTGTCTCTAACGCTTTTCAGCCCCTCGCGTCTCCCTATTGCTGATGGTCTGGTTCCATTCATCAACCTGGACTACCACTCTGCGTCCTCTACTGCCGTCGATGAAGAGCTTATGAATGTCTTAGCTAGTCAAGATCTTCTTCCAAGTCACCTTACCTCTGATGCCTTACTCTACCCACCTCTACTACTCTCCCCCTTCCCCTTATCAAGATGTCCAGAACATCTTGTGTTAGGTAACGCCCCACTCTGCCATACAAAAAGGTGCGTCTGTTGGCCTGATATCAACAGCTAATCGCTGATGGCCAGGGCGAGAAATTAAACAAACAAACAAACAAACAAACAAACAAACAAACAAACAAACAAACAAACAAACAAACAAACAAACAAACAAACAAACCCTACACGTTATTGTAAATTATACGATGGCCAACACAGGACCGAGTTTAGTCCGGCTGTCAGTCAAAAACGTAGTAGTTTTTTAGGGGGCTTGCACCGAAAACGTTGCGCAAAATTTTCAATCAGCAGTTTATAAACGGCGCCACAATCACAATTGAGCTTGTGAGTATGAACCCACTGTAAAAATGCCACACTTATTGGTACTTTCATTAGTTTCCTCTCATGCTTACTATGTAAGCATACTAGGGGGTTTGGTGGGGTTGCCCCTTAGCTGGAACGGACAAAACCCCTTAACCCCCACCGCCGACACATGTTAAGGGATCCCCGACCCAAAAATACAAGTACCAGTAGTGGCTGCAGTGCTAACAAACTGGCTCAGAAATCACTAATTTTTAACCTAAAATTCGCTTGAAAAGCCTTTGGAAATCGGATTTGTCGTTTCCACTGCTGATATTTAAGAGAAATCGGTGTTTTTGGAAGCCCTTTCATTTTTTGCTTGTTTTTAGCTCTAAAACGCTATTTGGCAGCTTAAAATAGTGATTTTTAGCGTCGTTACCGATAAAACGTGCTAAAAACGCAGTTCCAGGCGTTTTAGAGCTTTTTAAAATTTTGGACCACCCTCTGGGCGAACCCGCCCTCGACCCCCACCTGAGGGAAACCCCCTACCCCAGGTCGGCCCGGAGCTGTTACGTGTATGTTTGGAAGGGGTGTGATTGTGTGCACGTAGGTACTATGGTAGGTGTATGCAGAAATCTTAGTAACTACAAACTTTGTGTGTGTGTGACTGAAAGTGCATCTAACTTGAATAGCCAGTTGCATGATGGCGTCCGGTCCGAGTCTGTGTTTGCGTATGTAGGCGCGATTCAGGTCAGCATTCTCGATCCATGAAAACTCCAAACTGTTTCCTAGTTTTACGTAGTCTTCCTGCTGCTTCCGCACCTCAGCTTTCAACCCGTCTGACAGATCAAAGTCTAAACTTCTTTCTAGATTGTCAAGGCCGCTACTTTCTACGGCTAGTTTAGTTTCACTTAGCAGCTTGAACAGTCACAACCATACATGTAACAACAGGTCATCCGCCGAAGGGGAAGGGGGGTTGGGATTCTGGCGCCGGCCGGGAGGGTCTGAGCCCAAATTTTCGAAGGGAGTAGAGGACTAAAAAACGCTCAAAAATCGAAAAAACAAAACAATTTTTCGGCTAAAAATTGTAAAAAAAGCTAATTTTGGCTCAAGTACAGCTAAAAAGTGCTGTTTGCAGGCGATTTTGGCAATTTTTGTCTGCAATTTTAAAAAATCGGAAAAATTTGCTCAAAAATTATTTGCAAGAAAAACTGGAGGAGGGTCGGAAAAATCGTCTCGGGGGCATACATGTACTAGGGGAGGTTGGGGGGTTACTGCTGGAAAGGCCAAACCCCC
The DNA here is from genome assembly GCA_030248155.1 of Sabatieria punctata. Classification (NCBI taxonomy): domain Eukaryota; kingdom Metazoa; phylum Nematoda; class Chromadorea; order Araeolaimida; family Comesomatidae; genus Sabatieria; species Sabatieria punctata. The sequence continues at coordinate 15,522 of JASANB010007521.1, read as the reverse complement.
CCAGCCCCCCCCCCGACCCAAAAATACAAGTACTAGTAGCGGCTCCCAGTACTAACAAACTGGCTCAGAAATGACTAATTTTTAGCCTAAAATTTGCTTGAAAAGCCTTTGAAAACCGAATTTGGCGTTTCCACTGCTGATATTTAAGAGAAATCGGTGTTTTTGGAAGCCCTTTTTGTCGTTTTTTGCGTGTTTTTGGCTCGAAAGCGCTATTTGGCAGCTTAAAATAGCGATTTTTAGCGTCCTTACGGAAAAACGTGCTAAAAACGAATTTCCAGGCATTTTGGAGCTTTTCGAAATTTGGGACCCACTCTGGGCGAACTCCCCTCGACCCCCCACCTGAGGAAAGCCCCACCCTACCCCCCTCCGCTACCCCAGGTCGGCCCGGAGCTGTTACATGTATGCTCGGGGGTCCCCATCCTGCGGTGTTTGGCCTAAGTCGGGTAGGGGGCAGACCCCCTGTTATATGTATGGACATTATATGACTACCACTCAGGACAGCCTCCTGACGGAAACCCCTCACCCCCAGGCCGGCTCGCACCTGTCTACGTACATGTATGTATAGGGCTGGGCAGGTAAAGGTGCACTCACTGAGTTTCTTCACAAAATCAGTGGCATCCACACTGGGCGACGGTTGCGTTTGAGGACCGACAAAGTGGTTGTTGCAAGAGTCTTTGTAAACGTCCTCCACCATCCGAAGCACCGCCACTCCGTCGCCCCAGGAATGCTCGAAGGTTATAGTTGAGAGTCCGTTCTCAGCCACGTGCAGAGAAATCGACTTGTCCCACCACCTACACCACGTATTCACTCTCCACCTCTTTATTCTTCTACTACTCCACTCACTCATATTAGCTGTTGGTCATACGGTAGGTTGAAAGGCGACGGTGGTTTGGGGTCTGAGCCAAGGAGAGGGGTAGGTTGGGTACGTCATCCCCAAGACAATTTAGGGATCCCGATAAGCAATTACTAACAAACTGGCTCAGAAATACTAATTTTTAGCCTAAAATTCGCTTGAAAAGCCTTTCTAAAACGAATTTGGAATTTTCCACTACTAATATTTAAGAGAAATCGGTGTTTTTTGGAAGCCCTCCCCTATTTATTCGTTCTTGCTTGTTTTCAGCTCTAAACGCTATTTGGCAGCTTAAAATAGCGATTTTTAGCCTCCTTACTGAAAAAACGTGCTCAAAACGCATTTCCAGGCGTTCTGGAGCTTTTAAAAATTTTGGACCCCGTCTGGGCGAATTCCCCTCGAACCCTACCTGCGGAAAACCCACCCTCCCGATACATCGACCGGGACCTGTTACATGTATGGTTGGGTTTGGGTACAAAAAACCGCTCAAAAATCGCAAATCTGGCCTCAAATTCTTCAAAAACAGCTAATTTGGACTAAAAAGTGCTGCTGTTTTACAGGCGATTTTAGCAGTTTTAGTAACTGAAATTCTAAAAATTGTACAAATTACTTGCCAGAAAATCGGAGAGGTCGGAAAAATGATCTTTGGGTGTCCTAAGTCGGGTGGGGGCAAAGCTCCTGCTATATGTACGAAAAAATTGAAAGTCTAAGAACACTACGTCATACTACAGACCCCAAAGCCCTCTCATACATAAACCGGTACCCTAACTACACAATGAGGAATTGCTAAACGCACACTTACCGATTGGAGCCGTCATCTCCATACATCAAGTTTCTGATCAATTTCTCAGGCTCCATGGTGTTAATCTCGTCCAAGGTGACTGTGAAAAGGGAACTATCGATTTTGTAAATGGCTTCCTTGTTCTGCTGACTCAGTTCAAGCAATTCGGAGCGCGCCCTAGCCCATCTCTCCCTGTCCATCGTAGTGAAAATGCCGATCGGGTGAGGATCGTTCTCCAGGGGCAAAGACAATATGTAGGCTAAGCTGGTGTGCACCTCTTCTGGGCTCAGTAGGTAGCCTGAACAAATAAAGAACACTTTTCAAATCTGACACAAACACAAACAACCAAGTTTAAGCAGAAAATTATCACCTTCAGGAGAATACAAATCAACAGCGAATATGTGTCCCTTGCGCATAACCATAAAGTGCCGTTCAGGAGGCTCGTGCTGACGGAATATTTCGTCCTTGCCCGGTCTCGGAATTCGACTGGTGTTGAACAAAGAACTGTGTTGCGACATGTCCAGTGGAAAGGCACGCATTTTGCTCGCTGCCACAGCACCGTACCACGCTATAGACTGCGGCAGCATTCTAGAATGCACAATTGTCATAATGCTATCTGTAAGTCCTCAACCTGATAATACAGTATAGATCAAAAAAAATGTCCCATCGCTTTTTCGGCCTTCACTCAAACGTTTCGTTCTCAGTCACTTCTTTACTGATTTGGCTCAAATTTTCAGCAAAAATTAACAACATGGTTGGCTAAATATTCTGCAAGTTTGGTGCGAAAATTCCAATGGAAAAAATTTTTTTGAACCGAAAAGTGAAAATCATAGTGGTCTGCGTAAATTCAAATTTCCCGCGTAATTACGGCGCTATCGCTTAGATAGTTGCAGGAATGATCGGGCGGACATTTGGTCATAACATATTCAGACGGCAGCCCTCTGGCTTAAGGGGCACTAAAATTGGGGAATTTCAAAAACATGACAAAATGTAACTTTTCTTCGTAAAACCGGTGAAATGACAATTCAGAAGATTTTCGATTTTCTAAAAACACTGTGGAGAAGGTTCTTCTATGATGTGAAACAGAGTTTAAATATCAGGTTCATTCATTTGTCGAACTTCCTGCTACAATCTGTGTTGATTGACAACTGATTCAGTGCTTTGATTCCAGAATGTACAGATTTCTTAACTATGGGATTTTCGATCATGTTTTTAAAATTCCCCAATTTTAGTGCCCCTTAAGCCAGAGGGCTGCCGTCTGAATATGTTATGACCAAATGTCCGCCCGATAATTGCTGCAACTATCTAAGCGATAGCGCAGTAATTACGCGGGAAATTTGAATTTACACAGACCACTATGTTTTTCACTTTTCAGTTCAAAAAAATTTTTTCCGTTGGAATTTTCGCACCGAACTTGCAGAATATTTAGCCAACTATGTTGGTAATTTTTGCTGAAAATTTGAGCCAAATCGGTAAAGAAGTGACTGAGAACGAAACGTTTGAGTGAAGGCCGAAAAAGGGATGGGACATTTTTTTTTATCTATACTGTATCAGCGTTGCGACTGTTAGACAAAACACTAGAGATGCATGAAACATAAACGTGACCGGTTTTCACATGCAGCAGAATTTGCCCGCAATAAGCTCAGAATCAGACATCGAAGGGAAGGGAGATAAAACAAGTCATCTGCCGAAGGGGGGGAGGGGGTGGGGGTCTGGTGCCGGAGGTCTGAGACCAAATTCTATGGTAGGCCGTCGGTTACTAAAAAACACTAAAAACCTAACGCAAAAAATAGCAGTTTTGGGTTACAAACATACATGGGCCGCGGGGGGCGGGGGTTTGCCCACACCACAACTTGGGCTCGACCTCCCAAAATGACCACACCCACCCACCTGAAGCCGACTTTTGCTCCTGACACCCCAAACCCGCAGGCCCACCCCCAAATTTTCGGATTTTGACTACCCCCAACCAGTGGCGTATCCAGGGGGTGTAGGGTGTGTACACCCCCCCCCCTTTGCGGTGGAGGTAGGAAGAAAAAGTCTGTCAAAAATATAAGAAACTAATGAATTATGTACTAAAACTGTCTATTTTGTGCTCAGAATGCCTTCAAAATGCGTTTTTGAAGGCCAAATTTTCAAAATTTTCTCGCCCTGGTCGGGCAGAAGCCCAACAAGGCCATTATAAACTACTAAAACTTGTAATTTCTGTTAATTTTAAGCTCGGAATGCGTTTTAAACGCGTTTTTGAAGGCTAATTTTGCTAAATTTTCTTACCCTGGTTGGGCAGCTGCCCAACCAGGCACTTTCAAAATTTTACACCCCCCTTTCCAACATCCTGGATACGCCACTGCCCCCAACTCATGTATGGCCATGTCATGTATGTGTTTTTCCGGCCCATGTATGGTTACAAATCGTCAAAAATCGTTAATTAGGGCTCAAATATAGCTAAAAGTGCTGTTTTACAGGAGGATTTTAGCAATTTTAGTGTCTGAAATTCTATAAAAATAGTAATAATTTGCTGAAAAATTAATTGCTAGTATAATCGGAATGGGGGGTCGGTAAAACCGTCTCCGGGGTCCCGATCGGGGTCTAGCCTAAGTCGGGTGGAGGCAGACCCCCCGTTATATGGAATGCAGAGCGTTGGTCCCTAATCAGACAGACTTCATCCGCTTTAACAAATTTTAGGTCTAGTTTTAATATCATAAAAGTAATGCGCTTAAATTCATACATGTAACAGTTTAGTCGCCTACCTGCCGAGGGGTTGCGTACCAAAAAACGGTCAAAATCACAATTCTCGGCTGGAAATTGCAAAAAAGAGCTAACTTTGATTGAAATACAACTAAAAGTGCTGTTTTACAAGCAATTTTAGTGCCTAACATTCCAAAAACCTTTAAAAGATCGGGTGGGGTGAAAAAAATCGTCTCGGGGTGTTCAGAGGTGACAAGAGGCAGCAGGTAAAAATAGCTTTCTTTCTTACCTGCAAAAACGTCGAAACATAGGCGTATCGGTTTTCTTTGGGTTGAGATGAAAGATCTCCGGCCTCAGCACTTCAGCGTCTAGTGAGCGTTTAAACCTGCCCATCGATAGCACCATATTTGTGGCTCGTGTCAGCTAAACCGAACCACAGTTACACATCACTTCTCATCTCATCTCAACACAATCAGCCATAATTCTAACAGGTCATCCGTCGAAGAGGGAGGGGGTTGGGGGGTCTGAGCAAAAATGTTGGGAGGGGTTTACCAGCTCTCAGCTAAAATGCTAGCCCAAGTCTGTTCACCGCTGTCGTTGGCCGGGGACAGAACCTCTAAACTACTAAGGTTAAATAACCCTCCCCCTCGGTCGGTCATACTACCATCCCCTCCTGGAGTGAATGTTTTCGCTTTTTAACGACGATTTTTGGAACCCCGAGACGACCTCCACAGGCTGCCTCTGGATTTTTCCGGTACATACACGAACTGTCAAACTAAACAGAAAACCAACCAACCTGATCGTTGTACTTTTCCTGCGGATCTTGCGCATAGGCCAGACAAGGTGTGTAGTTGATAGGGGGAGCGACACGTGAACTCAGATACATATCAAACCACGGCTCTACATCAAACCAATATAAAGTACAAAGCCTAATTTGGTGGCTGGCTGGGCCTAACGAGAAAGTGCGCTTCAGATTGTGAGCCCAATTTGAGTGTGGTAAAGAAAGGTTCGGTGGTCCAATCATACATGTACTAGGGGGTTTAGGTTACCCCTTTAGATAGAAAGACCAAACCCCTTCACCCCCCTCGAACCAAAAATACACGTACAAGTAGCGGCTCCAGTACTAACAAACTGGCTCAGAAAATTCGCCGCGCCCATTTTCCCGCGGCCGGTTTGCCGCGAACGAACCTATTCGCCGCAAGGTTTTTTCGCAGCAGGCCGGTTCACCGCAGGAAAAAAAATTTTGATTTGTTTAAGCAAGTGTACACTTTAAATTGTACGTACAGCTAAAGTGCCACGGAAATTGCCGAAAATATGATTCATTTTAGAAATCGAAAAATTTTGCCGAAACTGCCGAAAGTATAAATCTTGATCTATTTTATGTATAAAACGTCCTTTTAGTACAACCTTTCTCTTCTTGGTGACTCAGAATTACATAGATCAAATATGCAGGCAATCGAGGTTCGGATTAATGCGACATGCCTGTATCTCAGGAACTAATGCAGTATCTTAATAAAAGTTTCACCAAATTGTCAAGCATTTATTTGTCTTTCATTCAAATCGGTTGAAATTTGCGGTTACTACTGTAAACAATCTGCGGAGCTGTTTTTTTGGGCGGACCCTGTACATGGAACACCCTGTATGATCAAACGCAATTTGAAAATTTCTCCCTGCGAAAAAACCTTGCGGCGAATAGGTTTGCGGTAAACCGGCCGCAGCGAACTGACCCTAACCCATACATGTACTAGGGGGTTTGGGGGGTTTACCCCCCTGCTGGAAAGGCCAAACCACCCCCTCACCCCCCCCCGAGACAGGTTAAGGGACCCCTACCCCGACCAAAAAATACAAGTACTAGTAGTGGCTCCAGTATTAACAAACTGGGTCAGAAATCACTAATTTTTAGGCTAAAATTCACTTGAAAAGCCTTTGGAAACCGAATTTGGCGTTTCCACTGCTGATATTTAAGAAAAATCGGTGTTTTTGGAAGCTCTTTTTGTCATTTTTTTGCTTGCTTTTAGCTTTAAAACGCTATTTGGCAGCTTAAAATAGCGATTTTTAGCGTCCTTACTGAGAAAAACGTGCTAAAAACGCATTTCTAGGCGTTTTGGAGCTTTTCGAAATTTAGGACCCCCCACCTGGGCGAAACCCCCCCTCGACCCCCACCTGAGGAAAACCCCCCTCCCCCCAGGTCGGCCCGGAGCTGTTACATGTAATGTATGCCCTAACCCGTGACGGGAAACCCCTCCCCACGCCGACCTGTTACCTGTATGGGCCCAATACAGTGCAAACTGCGAGCTACCACAAAATTGCTTGCATAGGTAGAAAAATTCTACGTACCGGTTATAAAACTGGTGTGACTGTTTAGTTTGTCGTGTTTAACCAGTTCCTCGTGCAAATCTACAACATTAGGCGTAGAAATTGAAAAGTTCAAAAATACACAAAACAAACTGACCTTTTCCCTCGTTCTTTTCAAACCGCTTCACAACCTTCTTTGCGTCGTCGTACTGTTTGGAGTTGAGCAAGGGCTTCAAGGATTTCAGATACCGATTGCAACTGTTCTCCAGCTTAGGAATGGGCAGATGTCTGAGACTGGCTTGGAAATGGTAGGTGGGAATGATGCTTCGCTCCAGCAACTGGTAATTCTCGTCCGAGCACCATCGGTCGTAGGATGAGGAAGAACTGCTGAAACGCTATTTTGGTTTTACTAAGGGTCGGGTTATAGATTCTGATCGGTGTATACTGGACTTTTGTATAGAGATGCAACCATAATCCGGTATTTTTGCTCTAAAACACTATCCGGGATATTTTGGATGTCGGATAAAAAATAGCATTTTCATGACAATTTTTCCAGTTTTCGAGCGTATTTTTGGTTTCGCACGCAGATTAGAAATATTTTCGGACTTAACTGCAGCTTATTATCTAGAAAATATAGCTGATTCAACGTGATATCAGTCACATCAAATATATTCTTGGTCCATCCTACCTTGAATGCATCTTATATTTCTAGACTGAAAATTACTGTATTTCCTTGAAACCTGATCATCATTACTATGCGGTATTCTGAAAAACTATTCGGTATCCGGTATTTTTCTTTGCGGTCCAGTGGTACGCCTGATAATATCCCAAGCCCAAGTCCAGTGGTACGTCTGATAATATCCCTGCTTTGCTGTATGTACGATTAGCCACCTGCTTAGCGCAACCGCTGTGCACCATTTTTGAGGTCTCCTTTCGCCTGCACGCCTTACCCTCAGACTGGCTTAAAGCGCTTATAGTGCCTATATACAAGAAGGGAGATGCTTCAAATCCTCTAAATTATCGTCCTGTCTCGCTTACTAGTGTTGCTTGCAAATTGATGGAAATGTGTATAAATGATACTTTGTTACACTTTCTAGTAGAGCGTGGTCTCATTACCAAGGGTCAACACGGTTTTTAAAACGTCATTCTACCTGCACGCAACTACTGGAATGTGTAAATGATTGGTCGGACTATGTAAATCGTAGCAAAAACATTGATGTTCTCTGCCTTGATTTTTCTAAAGCTTTCGACTCTGTCTCCCATCCCAAACTGATCTGTAAATTGCGTGGGTACGGTATTGGTGGTGACTTACTGCTTTGGATTACAGCTTTTCTGTCAAATCGCTCGCAGTGTGTGGTGGTAGGCAATGCGCCCTCAGATTACTGTGATGTGATCTCGGGAACGCCGCAGGGAAGTATTTTGGGACCGTGTATGTTTCTTCTGTACGTTAATGATATCCCAGACATAGCTACTACTGTATCTTGCAAGATGTATGCGGACGATGTTAAACTGTACTGTAGCTCTGCGTTGATGCAGCATGCGCTCGATCGTATTTTTGCATGGGCAAACACTTGGCAAATGTCTCTTTCTATTCCGAAATGTGTTGTGCTGCATATGTGTGCTAAGAATCCAAAAAAATGCTTACTTTTTAAGTGGAATTCAACTGGCAACTGATGCTAAGTGCCGTGATCTTGGTATTACGGTAACTTCTGACATTAAGTTTTCTACCTACTGTCGTGAACAGACAGCTAAAGCCTTTCGTGTTGCAAATATGATTTTTCGCTGTTTTGTCACCACGTGTAAACGAGCTTTAGTGTGTGCATACAAGTCATACGTTCATCCTTTGTTGGAATACTGTACACCAGTCTGGTCTCCTTACTCGTTACAAGATGTACATCTGGTCGAACGCTTTCAGCGCTATTTTACTCGTCGACTACTTGCTAGATGCGGGCTGCGGCCTCCCTCCCCGTCCTTATCTTGAGCGGCTAAAATTTTTTGAGCTTGAACCCCTGCAGGTCCGGCGGTTTAGATTTGATTTGAAGATGTGTTATAATATTGTGCACAATTTGGTTGATCTGGATTTTAACGATTTCTTCACATATGCTCCAGTTAATCATTTGCGTGGTCACTAGCGATCGACCGGAATTCCGGTTCCGGCCGGAACTGGCGGTTCCGGTTCTGGTGAAAAAGGGTACCGGAACCGGAACTTTTTCATTCACTATTTTCGATGGATATTCAGTTACATCAAGTATTATTGCGTCTGTTTAATAAAGTGCGCAGCTCAGTGGGGGCAGTAGAATTTGCATGAATGGGGGGAAAGCTTGATTTTCCGTCAACTCCAGTCGATACTGTTGCTAAAGTGACTCCTGAAAGAGCAGGCGGAACCGGTTTTTTCTCAGATGCGATTGACCTGTCTCCACATATGGTGTCTCCACATACTTGAGTGCTCCTATCGGAACGGTTGCCAGTGAAAGAACCTTTAAGGCAGCTAAAAACATCTCCAAAGGTGACAGATCAAAGCTGAAACCTGAAAATGTTGAAAAGCTTCTCTTTCTGAAGTACAATTTGCGTGCTCTTGACTACTGTTATTGAAAAGTCTGTATTCTGTTGTTGATTTGAACTTCTGCTGATGTTTATAACAGGAATTTGTACACGACGTGCCTATAAATACGTTTCTATAAATTTTGGACCAAATATTGAAAAGTTCCGGTTCCGGTTCCGGCCGGAACTGGGTGGTTCCGGCTCCGGTTCCGGTGCAAATTTTGGTTCCGGTCGATCGCTAGTGGTCACCAATTCAAACTTTATTGCCGGTATAATAGAACTGATTTTTCTAAATACTGTTTTTGTAATCGTGTAGTTTCTCTGTGGAATAATTTGGATCCCGTTGTTTTCTCTGCTAGGAATATTGCAAGTTTTAGTGCCAATATTACTACTGACTTTCTAATGAGCTTTTGTACTTTTCTGTGATTCTTACGATGACTAGGGTACCGTTAGTGCACTGCCTGGTGCCTTCTCTCACTCTTTTGCGTGTGTTTTATTTTATTCTTGTATTCGATTGTCTCCCAAGTGTGTATGCATTTTTGATGGTGTCTTTGTTGTATTGACATGCCCGGCGGGACGCCGAAAGAGTCGAAATAAACTAAACTAAATGGTCCTATAAATTCTGCGGTTTTGTACTGGACTGGACGATATGTTCATAAATTTTCTTCTTCTTCTGGTTGATATGTCAGCGCTGTTACCAAACAGGGCAGGTAATGGTGCAGAAAAAGCTAAATAAGCAAACCTAAATATCTTCCTGGAAAACAAACACCAAAAAAACGTGGAGCTAAATCGTGGACACGGTTCCGGTCTTTGTTTTGGAAAACGCTCACTGTATTTGTTTTCGCAAAAAGTCAGTTATTTAAAGATTTTAAAGATGAGTCGATAATATATTGAATTTATTTTGTATTATGCCTATTGTAAACATTAACTGTATTTTGGTTGGACAGATTTGCTTGACTTCAAGTTAGTGAAATGCTAACCAAAAATACGCTGATTTTATTCAAAAGCAAAATTGCAAGTACTTGTAATATCACATTTTCCATTTCAAGGAAGCCAAAAAACTGCCATAAAGGTAGATTTTTGTGTTTTTCTAACCGATAATAAGCCATGTGGCTTACAAAACCGAAAAGACAGTACTGCGACTTTTAAAAGCGCGAAAATGACATGAATTTACTGCAAAAATCTTGCTGATTCAGTTTTAACTATATAGCCAAAAATACCGTATACCGGTCCCATCCCTCGTACGCACCTGGGAGGCTCTGTTTTCCAACACAAAACCCAGAACCAGGTCGGCGATCTAGCTGAACGTGCCCCAAAACACCTTTAACTCCGCTAAATAACAATCGAATCATTGTCAAAGAACAGACGAGAGACATGATTTGAAAATAAAGGACGCACTCACCATCGGTAAATCAGAGTCTGTTGTTGTTGTTGCAGACAGAGGACACGTGTGCAGAGGAATGAAGAGAGATCTGGCAGTTTTCGGGACAACATCTTTTTGGCGATCAGATGAAAACGACAGTAATAACAATTGAGTAACAAACAAACAATAAAACCAAATAAATCTTTTCAGCCAACAAACAATGGAAATTGCGTAGCCAAACACAACCAAGGATTCTTGACACAACAAGAAACTAAAAGCGCGTGCGCGTCTCTTTCTACTGTTGAAGACTTTTTTTATATTTTTGTTCGTCTCTTTGCTGGAAACCGGAGAGAGTGCTCCGATTGCAAATTTGCAGCAAACACAACCAAATATGGTATTAAAGCACTGCTTTCGATCTCCTGATTATTATTTCATACACAACAACTGATTACTGAATGATATATGCAGCTCTCTAGATTACGCGTATTCGCCACGAACTTCGGCGTGTGGTCAAAAATCCTATAAACGGTAAGCACCGAAAATGCAAAACTTTTATTAAACCGACCGAATGGCTATCGAACAACTGCTTTTGACTTTTGTGTGAGTAGGCCTACCTTAGATGCAAATTTGTGCGCATTTAATTTCAAAGATACTTGAACAACAAATTAAAAAAAACGAAAAAATAGCTGTTGCGAAAACTGCTTACTGAAACAATCGTAGCATTCGAAACCATTGACGGACAGATCTCTGCAACGGCAGGGTAGATATGACAATTTGCTATCGATTAGCAATAAACATAAGAACATTCGCCCAAACCCCATAACTGTGGATAGTTTGAAACGAACAATTGGCCAAAAATAATCTATACTTGAAACACTAATCTGCGCAATCGCTACTCATGCCACTCTTGCCTTTCTACATTATCAGCGATAAACTTTATATGTACTTTATAACGATTTGTGAGACCTTTGCGAACAGATAACTTTGACCATTACTCGATTTGGGATAATTGTCATAGTGGTTGCAAGGGAAATTACTAACTGGGATGAAAAGCAGTAAAAACGATAGGACACATCCTATGTAAAAAGAGGTCTCGGGGGTCTAGTTAGTTCCACATGGTTCAGGCAGGAACTAATCGGTGGAGTGCAGATCCCAGACCCCTCTTACAGTCGGTGCTCATCTGTCTATTCCAAATAAGGCGCATGTTCGTTCTCTTCAAACAGGCCTCTATTCACTTTAGAACTGAATGAAACTGTGAAAGTGCCAAAACTACTATTGTTTGGTATTGGATTTTCCGAATGTGTATTTTTATGTGTATGTGAAAGTGTATACACATTCAACAAAACAATGTGCATTTTTGTGTATTGTTGTGTATGTGTATTGTAATGAAAATGCAAATTTTTGGTTAGATTTTGAATAAGAAATGCTCGAAAAATCAAATCTCTCAAAATCCACTGCTTGAAAACAACGATCGCTTTGAAATTTAGTTACTTATGGCTATTGTAAGGCTTTATGGGGATATCAACTGTTTATTACTGCAGCAAAAACATCGAAATTTCGACATTAGTTTTCTCTTCCAAATTTTAACGACTTTTGCTGATCAAATACACATACAAAAATACACATTTTGAGTGCTGTTTGTGTATGGTAATGTGTATCGGAATTTTCAATGTGTATGTGTAAATGTGCATATGTATTGAAGAATTGTGTATATAATCCACCCGTTAATCTGTACATTCATTGTTTTGTGAGTTCTAACAGTAAACTTCTCTTCATTTGGTGCCGAGACCGAATTGTTTGTTGTGTTGTTGTGCACCCACCTCTCAATCGTTCCTCAACCGCTCCAAAGCCAAGCCAAGCCCACTAAGTTCCAACCACCACCGAGTCCAAGTTCCATGTGTTCCACAACCACGTCCACTACTCCATCGTTCGTCTCAACCTCCTACCACTACCACGTCCAAGCACCACCACCCAGTTCTACGCCGTCCCAGGGGAGTAGACGCCTGCAGCCCAGTCCACCAAGTTCCATGCATCCATGTCTACCAGCCCACCAGTTCCACTACCAGTCGTTCCAAGCCATACTACAACTTCTCCGAGACCAACAACAACAACAGTATGAGCAATCCCAGCTTACCCTACGCATGCTCCTCAAGTTTCAAGACGAACAAATTCAGCTTCGACAACAGCAACAGATCCGTTTCCGTGAGCTCATCCAATCCCTTTCTCAACCTCGCGAGTCCCCAGTGACAAAGTCAAAAACCCACAACCTCCATTCACGTTTGGCAGGAGAGAAGACAATCGTTCAGGAAGACATAGAGCCAGCTGACGCGACATCAGGTAATGGTGACAGAAGAAAGGCAACAAGGAGAAGAAGGAAAATGATGGGAAAGAAAAGAAAGATCAAGAGAAAAAGGAAGAGAAGAAGAAGGCAATGGAAGGGAAGAAAGAGAAGAGGGGAGAGAAGAGTGTTTTTGCGTTTGCGTTCGTTCACCGAGAGATGGAAGCGTGCGTCACCAATGACAAGACGCCAGATCAGGGCCAAGGCTCAGCAAGGAGGGAATGTCGCCCGCGCGAGACGGAGTCATCATGGCGTCAACATAGAGCGGATGTTTGGAGGTGCGGAATCAGCCGACGCCGACCAAATGAAGAGAGAGAGCCGTTTACTAACAAAACAAACAATAAGTCAAAGGAATGCAAAGGCTAAATATAAATCTCTTTCATCACTCCCCCTCAGACAGGCGTCGATTCATGGGCACATCCGAGCCTGACGACCGTCTGGAGTCACGAACGATAGGAGAGCGAGAGTCAGGAGAGCTTTGATCGAAAGGGAAACTAACAACGTTGACAGCACAGTCAGTCCAGCCAAAAGGATCGGGAGTGATATCGAACCGAACTGCCTTGCCAGGGAACAGCTGTGGGGTCGACTGAGAGAAGTGAGGAGAAAGAAGAGAAGAGGCGTGGACGAAGTAGTCTTGATTGTTGTCGAAGCATGTCACAAAACCATAGCCATAGGCGGGATTGAACCATCTGACCGCACCCAACGCCGGAGAGGTTGAAGAAACGACAGGAGAACGACGATGGTTGGTGAACTGAGAACTTGGGCTGGGAGGACGCGGTGATTCAGTCACGAGGCGACGGACGACCGGCTGAACTGGAGACACAGGGGTTGACTTGGCGGGTACTGGCTGTGAACGACAGGCATTGGCAAGATGACCGGGACGTCCACACTTGAAGCAAACAGGAGGGGTTGAGCGTTGTCTGGGGGCCTTGAGTCCAGTGACTGGGGAATCGTGAGAACCATCCTGCCCGGGGAGGTTGAGAGAACTGTTGACCGCTTGCTCGGTGTTGTAGTATCTGACTGCCTCTGTAGCAACCGAGTGGACTCACGCCATGTGTCGAGCAACCATGTGCTCACGCCCACCAGTTCCAAGTGCCCACCCAGTTCAACACTCGTCCAAGGGGAGTGATTCAGTCCGTCTTCCGTTTCCTATTCACTCATCCCTGCTTCGTTCGTTACCCCAGGCTCAAGTTCATTCGTCAAAAGGTTCCAGCTCTCCTACGTCTCGTGTTTCCGGACGATCGTCAGGCGCAGATGCGCCCCGATTCAATCACGACGCTTGTCCGAGGGGGAGTGATGAAGAATTGTGTATATAATCCACCCGTTAATCTGTACATTCATTGTTTTGTGAGTTCTAACAGTAAACTTCTCTTCAGTATACACATTAAAAACAATGTGTATTTTTGTGTATGGTAAATGTGTGTGTTGAAGAAGAGTTTATGGTCGGGAGATTAGTGAAATACAACACACACACACACACACACACACACACACACACACACACACACACACACACACACACACACACACACACACACACACACACACACACACACACACACACACACACACACACAAACACACACACACACACACACACACACACACACACACACACACACACACACACACACACACACACACACACACACACACACACACACACACACACACACACACACACACACACACACACACACACACACACACACACACACACACACACACACACACACACACACACACACACACACACACACACACACACACACACACAGAGCAACTACACAAGGCTGACACACTCAAACAATCACACAAAACATTCAAACTCTTCAGTGTATAGACAAACAACAGTAGCCAAAACTAACTAAGCAAAATTACCCTGCATTTATGGGACGGTGCTGAAACTACAAAAAAACACATCACTTACATTAAAAAATGTATAAAAGTAGGGACCGGCAACGGCGGCCATTTTTGCGCCGTACCGCGTGCCTAATTTTCTTCGCGCGTTTTCACCACATTGGTGTCGCGGGGGTCAAAATCATCTTTTTTTAAAAAATGCGGCTAGAAAAGCGCGTTCTTTTTTTTATGGTTATTTGTTTTGATTATTTTAACATAACTATTCACCCAAATCGCCTTGGTATACGCTAAGCTGCGGTTGTTTTTGGCTAAAATAAGCGGAAAAACAGCGTCAGTGTAAAAAAAAGTTTATGATCTCAAAAGGTGCGCCCGACGGTACCGGAGAGTGCTGCATTGGGTACCCGGGTACACTAACCAGCACTTAGCATTTTCCGCAACAAAAATCAGATCCTGTTAGTGTACCCGGTACACTAACTGGCACTTAGCGCAATCATGTTAAACTGCTTGTTTTCACGATTTCTGGGCAAAAATGATATCTTCCATTTAAGATTACTGTTTTTGCTATGTAAATTAGAGTGGTTGGTCAAAATTTTCATTCTTGTGAGGTTTGCGTCAATAAAAGCGATTGAAAAAGAACCAAAATATATGTACACCTGCTTTAAAGGTACCGTAATGTAGGAAATTTTTGACACCCGTGACATAAAATCTGTATCCAAATAATGTACCCCGGGTACACAATCCGGCACTAAGTGCCAGTTAGTGTACCCCGGGTACGCTATCTGGAGGGGTACCCTATGCAGCACTCTCCG
>JASANB010007520.1:0-10807 GCA_030248155.1 Sabatieria punctata | reverse complement strand
TTAAGTGCCTGACTGTCCTAGTCCGAAAGGAAAAAAGATAAAACAAGGAATCCACTTTTTAAGAACGGACTAAAAAAGCAAACAGTAGCTGAGTTATACTAAAACGATGGAATGACTACTTTCACCGATGTAAACGGATGATAAAGATGATGGCCGTAAAATGAATAACCACAGCCACAATGATGGCGAAGAAGAAGTCCCTGTCTCTATGAGTCTTATCCGGCAAAAACGACGGACCCATTGTGTTCCTGCAAACCATGTTTCTTGTCTATTTCAAAAGAGAAAAGCTCCAAATTGACTGACCAGTCTTGATGCAAGAGTTGGCATCAGGAGCTGCCACGATTTTGCCACTGGTGATGCGAAGACAAACATTGCTTGGCCCTTGAACCTACAAACTCCACCCTCCGGACACCGCAGTCGACATGGAAAGATCATCACGACTCCGATCTCTGACTGGACGCAGGTGGAAGATCGCACCGGCACCTGGAGTTGCTGACACTCCTCCCTCTCCGCTTGTGCCGTTGCCTGCGTCACCGCCTGAATAGAGAATCGATTGGGAAGAGAACTGTTCTTTTTGGTTATAGATACGATTTGAGGGGGAACGAAGTCCTATGACAAGGCCAATTTGGGAAACCAAGAGGTACATTTGCACACGAAGGATATGCATCGCCCTTCTTTAACTGCACTGCAAGCTTGCATTGGCAGAAAGCTCCTGGCGTTAGACGCCATGGTGCTGTGCTCTTAGCTCCCTTAGGGCGCCCATTTGACAATTTTTTTTTAAAACATGCAAAAAGCCTCTATTTCGCTTAAAAATCGAATTTTTACTGTAGAAAATGTTTAAAAAAACTTATTTTTAGTCCGTATAATGGAGCTAAAATGGATTTCTTGGACCACATGTAGAAATTTTTAAACCCAAAGATGAGTTCCGCAACCTCTATTTAAGAGGCCTCAAATTAGGGTTCTGCAACCCGTTTTCAGTTTTTCAGAAACCCAAATTACAGCTTTGGAACTCTATTTAGCGCCTCAGAAACCCAACTTAGGGTACCGGAACCCCACTTGAGGCCTGATTTTGGAAACGATGAATATGGTTTATAAAGTCTTGAAACCCTGTTTGCCTTCTGTACCGGTAGAAACGAACAATTTCTCCGTTCAGCTAACCTGAATGGAAAAATTTGAAATGCTTCTGTGAGCTCAATTCGTAGCCGTTTGTTCTGTAAATTCGACTGAGCTTCTTTTGTAGAAACTGTAGTGGCTGACAAATTCGCAGGAAAAAATGTCAGCTTGTTGGCTAGCAATGGTTAAGAGTTCGAAATTTTCCATCTCAGATAAGCTGAACGAAAAAATCATTTGTTTCTACCCGTAATGAAACCAATCTACCGGTCTGGAAGTTGAAACCCTATCTTGGTGGCCAGTTATTCTGAATTTTTGTACGTTTTAAATTAAAATAGGGTTTCAGGTACTGGTTTTCAACAAGGGTTTTGGCATTGTTTAGTCACGTTCCGGAGTCAGACTGATTTCGAACGCGACAAACAAACGTTCTCGCTGCATAAGGCTCAACCCGTTCTTTGGCGCACCAGACAACCGAAGGCCAAGGCTGCAAATTTAACATAAGCAAGTGGAGACGGAATACACGGGCGGAAGCAAAATTTACCACCATAATAAGTAAACACAGTGAAACATTACTGCCCCGGTGTACCTGAAGCACCACCCCCACCACCGGTTCCACAGGGAGCCCCGTCTCCTCCGAATCCCCCGCGAAGAGGCCAGAAGAAGTCCAGGGAGGTGGATGGCCGACAACGACCATCGGCCATGAAGGCTCACGCTGACTGCTCACAGACCAGCCTTCGACGGGCGGCGCTCACACGCCTTGGACACACAATGGAGTCCTGCCCCAGCCCCCGAACACCGGCGATTCGACCCACGATCAGCGAACCACCGTAACCCACCAGCATCCAGCTTCAGCTTTCGCCTTTGTATAGCCAATCACCTGACCGACCTGAGAGTTGCGCTACTTTCCTTGACACGGTCCCAGCCAACAGCAGCAGCGGTAAAATTGTTTTTGACCCTGATCGAGAACAGCCCGCCACCTCTCGCCGCCACTCCAGCTCAATCAGCCGAGTTTGAGTAAGTCGATCAACCCCGTGCAGCGCCGTTTCCGCCTCTGTACCCAACAAACAGTTCTGGATTGTCGTAAGCTGCTGTCGGTTGCTTCTCCCGGCACGCCTGACAGATGGCTCGGGTAGAACTCCCCAATGGCTTCTGAAAAACAGGGATCAACCGCTTTAAAGCAATCTTGCGTTTCCTGTATTGTTGCGTTCATGATACTGAAAGCTGGCGGTGTGCTGCCGTTGTTGTTCACCCTACCGTCTCTTCAACAGAGGCCCCGGTGAGACTCATACCCTTTCAATGGGGTAGCCCTCCCCATTGCTAACAGAGCAGGTAATCGCACTTCAATTCGGTTCCACTGTTTGCCATCACTGGCTTTCGGTGACTGGGTTGGGTGTCAACTAGTTAAAGTCACTTTGATTGGTTTAGACCCCACAAACAACCACTCTCATCAGGATGCTTGGGCTGCCATAACACACAGGATAGTCTAAACCAGGAGTGAGGTGTGTTTTTTTCGTGTTTTTCCCGAAAAAAACGGGTTTTTTTTCGTAAGGGACGGAAAAAGCATACAATCGCGGAAAAAAATTCAACCTGAAAATAGCTGATTTATGTCATTTTTCTGTTAAAAAATGGACTTTTGCGATGAATAATAGGCCATACTGACTCTAAACTGTTAGAAAAACAACAGAACAGACCAAATTTGGCATGATAAAACAAAAATGCAAACTGCTGTGAGAAAATTTGCATATAGCGTTATTGATGGAAACTGTCAGGCACTGTTTCATGCCTGTTTCGTGATTTATATCTATGTAACACCTGTATTTCTTGTCTGAAAAGACTGAGGGAGGCGCTAGAGCGGTAAGAATCATCAAAATCCAGCTAGGATACCTAGAAGTTGAGCTGGAGTTTTTTTTTTTCGCGACTTCGCGAAAAACCGAAATAAACGGAAAAATCTGAAAAAAAAAACAGGCCGAGGTTTTTTTCGGAAAAATATCCATCCTTGGTCTAAACTAACCATGGACAAGATCCGTGTTTTTACTTGTTATACATATATTGTCGTCAATAGCTAAAGAAATGGTTGACAAACTTGATAAGATCTTGAAACAACAAAGCGACGGGTTCACTTGGAGGCTCAGCCTACATGCTGAGTGCCTCTTAGCAAAGATTCTGGGCTACAGGCCATTGTGACATTCAGTATAGTAGAAAAGTCGGACTGACCATTTTGGTCCATCTGGGGTTCCATGTAGGGGTGAGCTTGGTGTCGTTGTGACAGGGAGTGGAGCCCTGCTGACCAATGACGATGTCCATCACCTTGCCTTCCTCCCATTCAAAGACAGACTCCACCGCTGCCCCATAGTTTTTCACTGTCTTGCCATTCCGCTCGGCAAGAGCTCCTCCTGAAGCTCCATATGCCAGCACCCTGCAATGACTGTAATTTACATGAACATAGTTTGCTGGCATCTAACTGTAAGAGCGTGAAGAGATATTAGAATTGTGCAGTGCAGTGCAGTGACTGACCTGTACTGTCCCGAGAAAGGCACGGTCCACCTCTGGAAACCCTGTGGATGTTTCTCAGGACTGTTGGCAGCTTCAGTACTAGTGGGCAGAACCACCTGTACAGCAGTGTTGTTGTAGCTGCGCTCACACTGACCTATTGTGGGTCCGCGCCACCCTTTCGCACCACAGCTGCTGAAGTTGTACTCGTTTGGAATGTAGCTCGCCCGCCAACTGTCTGCTGAAACTTGTGGCTACTGTATCGCTGCATGATGTGTATGGGCTGTGCAGAATTTTGAAAAACAACACGAAACTCTCAGTCAGTGTTGTGCCTAGCTCAAATTTCTAAAACTCGGTAAGTATTCAGTAAGTAAATCCAGATTTCTTTAAATTCGGTAAGTACGAGTAAGTACTGTGTTTTTCAATGAAAACCCGGTAAGTACTCAGTAACAATTCAGTAAACTCGGTAAAATCTTCAACATTCAGAAATATGCTACAATTTGTCTGAAAATCTTTGCTGATATAGCTTTTAGCTTCTAAAAATTTTAATCGTGTTTTGCGCCATTTCACATTATTTATGGCAGTAATTAGCATGGTTGAAACGCCTTAAAATATGCACACAATAGATAGAGACCAGAGGCTCTGGTATCTAGCTTTAGATGAAAAGCCAGGAAAAATTGGTAAGTGAAAATCTGTTCTAATTTTCATAATTTCCTCACAGTCAAAATGTTAATCAAAATATAGCTAATAGTAGTAGATAAAGTTCATAATCCAAAACCCTAAATACCGAGTCTTCGCACCTGTTTATAGCAATGCTACCACGCAAACAATGTTGGGGTTATACAAGCCGTGAAAATCGCAAAAAAGTTGCAAAAAATGTGTTTTTTGTTGCGAGCAGATGGATAAATGAAAGAAAAACTGTATTATTTTCTACACAGATGCGACGAGCTATACCTATTGCAGAAGTTTTTACTCAGTAAACAACTCAGTAAATTACCGAGTGCTGAGTTTATCGAATATTTTTTCTAATTGAGTAATTCAAAATTGAAACTCGGTATTCAGTAAGTAAAATTAAGAAAATTTTTTACCGGTAAGTAAAAGTACTTACTTTAATTCAAAATAACTAAGTACCGAGTAACTTTTACTCAGTAAATTTACTGGGAACAACACTGCTCTCAGTGTGAAATTTGCTGCCAAAACAAACAAGCCAGTAGTTTTCTATTGTTGCAACCGCAAATCTCAACCGATTTCAATGAATCCTTTTTGAATTAAGGACAAATAAATTATTAAGAGATTGGTTCAATTTTCATTAAGATACTGTGCTTGCTTCCTGAGATATTTGCTATCAAATTTGAAACGCTGCTTTGGTAATGAACAAGCACTGATTAAAACAACCCCAGCAGGCAGTGTACTGTACCTCCAATGAAGCACTCCGGTGACATGGAAAAATCGTCGATGGCCAGTTCTTCATTGGGGAATAGATGACTGACACGAAATAGAAGGTGATACCTGAAGATCAAGAAACTATTTGTCACGGTCTCTTCCTCCTTCAGATCAATTAAGCTGATATTTACATGCATATGCACATGTATGCAACAGCAGGGCTCTCCCCTGTCCCACTCGCCATGAAGCGACCCACGTAAATAATATTTCGATTTGCACTCTCCGACTTTTCTGAATCCCAATCTTTTTACAATTGCGGAAGCGAAATTTGCTAAACTTTCCCGCAAAACAAGCGATTTCAACTGCATATTTTAGCCGAGATTACAGGTGAACGCGATTTTCAGCAACAAACTAGAATTTCGAGCGATTTTTGCACTCTACGCAGTGGAAATTGGGCTTATAGAGTACAGTGGGAAAATATCGAAATTTTTAAAACATATTAATATAACTATACATATATGTTCTTCGCCAATCAAACATATAAATAACACATATAGTTATATGTTTCTGAAAATTGAATATGCACATAGTTTTAAACATAAAACATATTTGTGTAAAAGTCGCTTATTCACTTATATTTTGTCTTAATTTTCGATAATTCAAACTTGAGATTCTGAATTTCCTGTTTAAAACGGTTTGCAACAATTTAGATAGCATACTCAGATTCAATAAGTTTAAGTGAAAGTCAGATTTTGAAAAAGTTTACTGTCAAACAGCAGCCAAAAGTCTTGAAATAATGAATTCCTATAGCAAAAATATGTATATGTTTCCAGAAACATATTGGCCTCAAAACATATAAATACAACACATATTTGACATGCAAACATATTGAGAAACATAAACATATATGTTTTCCGAAAAACAAACATATTTATGTTTTAAAACATATACATAAAACACATACATGTAACAGGTCATCCGCCGATGGGGGGAGGGGGGTTGGGGGGTCTGGCGCCGGCCGGGGGGGGGGGGGTCTGAGCCCAAATTTTGGGGGAGGGGGGTGGATACTAAAGACGCTCAAAAATCGAGAAAAATCGCAATTTTTGGCCTAAAAATCAAAAATCGCTAATTTGGGCTGAAATACAGCTGAAAAGTGCTGTTTTGCAGGCGATTTTGGCAATTTTTGTGTGTGAAAGTGTAAAAAATTGCAAAAACTTTCTCGAAAATTTACTTGCCAGAAAAATCGGAGGGGGGGGGGGTCGGTGAAATCGTCTCGGGGGGTGGGGTGTCCCCATCGGGGGGGGGGGGGTCTGGCCTATGTCGGGTGGGGGCAGACCCCCCAGACCCCCCCTGTTACATGTATGATAAAACATATATGTTTCCCACAGTAGCTTAGAGATACTAGCCACTGAAACAATACAAGCAGGCAGCCTTAAAAATGCATTGAAAGTAACTCAACATCAACAGTCTCTAGTTTCTGTCAAAATGTCCAAAACTTGGACATTACTAAGTATCTCATGGACAGGGCTTTGTAGCCGGCTAATGGCCCAGCCCTCAATCTGGTCTGTTGGTTCAGTATTGCATAATCGTGTCCGATAAACTTTACTAAAGTATAAGTTCAGATTAGTGTAGCAGTAGGGTGGTATGTAGCCGGCCAATCGGCCCAGCTGCCCTTTAATCTTGAATAAACTAAACTAAGCTAAGCTAAAAGACGTAGTACCGAAGTAATTTAGAACCCATTTTAGCGTAGAGATGAAACCTTCCTATTCAAAAAGGAAAAGACACAATCCGTCCACATGTGATGGGAAGATAGAACATCATAAGTTACTCTTGACACTACATTTATGTCGAATTTGGTTTTATTCCGTTCACACAGTAGCGCACTCCTGACAATCAAATGTGGAAGGAAGGAACACTTAGCACGGGTCATATGTATATACAGTATAGATCAAAAAAATGTCCCATCGCTTTTTCGGCCTTCACTCAAACGTTTCGTTCTCAGTCACTTCTTTACCGATTTGGCTCAAATTTTCAGCAAAAATTAACAACATGGTTGGCTAAATATTCTGCAAGTGTGGTTCCAAAATTCCGACTCATACTGGTTTTATGACCCGAAAACTAGGAATGAGGGTGGTCCACGCAAATTTAATTTTTTTCGGGAATACAAGGAGTACAGGCCTGAAACTTGCAGGAATGATTGGTGTTGCTATTGGGCATAACATACTAAGCGGGCAGCCCTGTAGCACTAAGGGCACTAAAATGGGGGAATTTCAAAAACATGACGAAATATGACTTTTCTTCGTAAAACCGGCAAAATGACGATTCTAAAGATTTTCAATTTTCAAAAAACGCTGCAGGGATGGTTACTATGGTGTGGAACAGAGCTTAAATATCAGGTTCATTTATTTGTCGAACTTCCTGCTACAATCTATGTTGATTAACAACAGATTCAGTGCTTTGATTCTAGAAGGTGCAGATTTCTTAACTATGGGATTTTCACTCATGTTTTTGAAATTCCCCCATATTAGTGCCCTTTGAGCTACAGGGCTGCCCGCTTAGTATGTTATGCCCAGTAGCAACACCAATCATTCCTGCAAGTTTCAGGACTGTACTCCTTGTATTACCGAAAAAATATAAATTTGCGTGGACCACCCTCATTCCTAGTTTTCGGGTCATAAAACCAGTATGAGTTGGAATTTTGGCACTAAACTTGCAGAATATTTAGCCAACCATGTTGTTAATTTTTGCTGAAAATTTGAGCCAAATCGGTAAAGAATTGACTGAGAACGAAACGTTTGAGTGAAGGCCGAAAAAGCGATGGGACATTTTTTTTATCTATACTGTATATACAGGGTGCGTAAAAAAAAACAACCCAGCAGCATACATGTAACAGGTCATCTGCCGAAGGGGGAGGGGGGTTGGGGGGTCTGGCGCCGGCCGGGGGGGTCTGAGCCAAAAATTTTGGGGGAGGGGTAGGCACTAAAAAACGCTCAAAAATCGAAAAAATCGCAATTTTTTGGCTAAAAATTGCCAAAAATCGCTAATTTGGGCTGGAATACAGCTAAAAAGTGCTGTTTTGCAGGCGATTTTGGCAATTTTTGTGTGTGAAATTGTAAAAAATTGCAAAAATTTGCTTGAAAATTTACTTGCCAGAAAAATCGGAGGGGGGTCGGTGAAATCGTCTCGAGGGATGGGGTCCCCATCTGGGGGGGTCTGGCCTAAGTCGGGTGGAGGGCAGACCCCCCAGACCCCCCCCCTGTTACATGTATGCCCAGCAGAGCTGAGATAATTGCTTTAAAAATCAAAACAGAGATTTTGGCAGTGAACAGCAGAGATTAAAACAACCCAGCAGATTTTTTACTGTAGCAGCGGCAAATCTCAACCGATTTCAGTGAGTCCTATTTTATATGAAAGATAAATTAATTCTTGAAAGATTGGTGAAGCTTTTATTAAGATACAATGCTTAGTTCCTGAGATATTTGAACTCAAAGTCAAAACAGATTTTGGCAATGAACAAGAGCGATTTTTATTATTCTGTTGCACTTCATAATAAAACCGATTCCTACTGCTCAGGGCTAACGTAACGAGGTTTTTCTGGTGCCACACTTGCTTGGTTACTTCATTTGTAAAAGTCTTGTTGCCCCTCAGCAGTAGGAATCTGTTTTGTTGTGAAGTGCAACGGAATCGCTCTTGTTCACTGCCAAAATCTCTGTTTTGAGTTTGAAGGAAAATATCTCAGGAACTAAGCATCGTATCTTAATAGGACCTTCACCAGTCTTTCAAGAATTTATTCATCTTTCATTTAAAGCAGGATTCATTCAAATCGGTTGAGATTTGCGGTTGCTACAGCAAAAACTCTGCTGGGTTGTTTTTTCTGACACACCCTGTATATGTACTGTAAGTAGTAGACTACATACGTAGGAAGCAAGACTCACTCTCCAAACTGTTTGGGCAGAGTCACGGCCACTCTGTCCCAGTCGCAGTACTGTAGCTGACTGGTGGTCCGGTGTTGAGCTTCCGGCGACCAAATGTCCTTAGAATGACCGGTTGCCGTGACCGCTTTCAGAACTACTGTTGGGTAACTGCCGCGGTAACAGAAGTAGAACCGCACCTGCAACAGTCGACAGCACTCACTTTAGTCTACAGCTTCAACCTCTACCAATCCAAAAACACCAAGCTAACCTTGCATGAATTGTAGAAGCCGGATGACTTGTTGTATAGCCCTGGCCAAGTGGGCGGGTACCTAGGGCTGATCAAGTCTGACCTAAAATAGAAAAAGTTTACTCTTGAAAGCTGGCTAATTGCAATGTTGACCTCAGAAGACCCGTTCGCCGGTGGGGAGTGGTGCGAAGATACATAAAGTGTCCTAAAATAGTGCATATGTAGTTCATAGCATATCGCATGGTACATACATACAGTCATACATGTACTAGGGGGGGTTTGGGGGGTTACCCCTCCCTGCTGGAAAGGCCAACCCCCCCTAACCCCCCCCCCCCCCCGAGACAGGTTAAGGGACCCCTCCCCCCGACCAAAAAATACAAGTGGTGGTAGTGGCTCCAGTATTAACAAATTGGGTCAGAAATCACTAATTTTTAGCCTAAAATTCACTTGAAAAGCCTTTGGAAACCGAATTTGGCGTTTCCACTGCTGATATTTAAGAAAAATCGGTGTTTTTGGAAGCTCTTTTTGTCATTTTTTGCTTGTTTTTAGCTTTAAAACGCTATTTGGCAGCTTAAAATAGCGATTTTTAGCGTCCTTACTGAAAAAATCGTGCTAAAAACGCATTTCTAGGCGTTTTGGAGCTTTTTGAAATTTGGGACCCCCCACCTGGGCGAAACCCCCCCCTCGAGCCCCCACCTGAGGAAACCCCCCCTACCCCCCTCCCTCCACGTCGGCCCGGAGCTGTTACATGTATGCATACAGTGTAGGTATAGAATAGGTGCATAACTACACATACACTCTAATGCGAAAACCACCTTCAAATAAGCAAAATGTTTGTCCAAGTATGTACCGTTCGGCGCCTATTCTACTCACCGGCACTGCCCCATCAACTATGGCCAGATAGTCCCGTTCCCGGAACCCAGTCCGATTTTTCTGGGAAGCAGTTTGTCTTACTTTTTTTACGCCGCCAATCTTACGCAGCGCTAAACGCTGGAGAGAAAATAAAGACAAATTGTCGGATTCAATCAGAGCAATTGAGCTGGTTAAGGAACGAATTATGCATTCGCATTAATACGCAGTCAAAAAAGGTCATTTTGTACTTGGAAGGTCTAAGCTGGCTAACAACTCTTCTTTTTATTATTTTTATTCGTTTCCTCACTTCGGTCGGCAGCAGTGCAGAGTAGGGGAGAGAAAGGAGTGGTTAGGCAATAGGAGCAGCTAAGCTTCATTCGATTCCTAAGGTAATACGTCGCTTTCCTAAAATTCGTATTCTGCTTGTTCTTTTGCATTCTTTATGTTCGCTATCTTCGCTGTTTAACTTTTTCTTCCAAAAAAACAATGGCGGAAAATAGCGCGGCAATTCTTAATTTCACAAAGACCGGTCCCGATGGTGTTTTATACGGTAGCTCATGTTCTGTTAATCTGAAATGGATTTGGATTCAAACGACGATCTCTCCAGAGATTACAAGCGTAAGTAGAATACGCTTTAGACACCAAAAATGCTAAAATTGCTTGTAAACAGCTCTACTTTAAACGCAAAATTTAACTTTTTTCAATGATCATCAGCGGTAAACTGCGATTTTTACCTATTTCTATTTCCTCTATCCCAAAATTAGAGCTTCAGAGACTGTAAGCTAGGTAAGCTAGGTTTCGCTGCCAAATT